>OZ005655.1:277451038-277558538 GCA_963930645.1 Salticus scenicus
TGTGTTTACGTATATAAGAAAATGCGAAATTTCAGAAACCACAAGTTAATCCATCATCAAAACTATATAGAAAATAATCAGTTAGATTTTATTGGTGTTATAAAATTAAAGTTATTATATATATATTTTTTAATTTAATTCTTTCTTATTATATACAAATTTTCAATTAACAGAAACCTTTAAATACGTGCGTTATTATTAGAATCAGGTTCGTGTAAATATCTGCTTATATATATAAATTTGTTTATTGCAGTTGTTGTTTAACTTAATTCTTAATATTATTTTTTCTCCATTTATAACAATTTTGTTATGATCGATAGATGGAAAATGAAAATATGCAATTTATGAAGGTGCACACTCGTTAGAAATAAAAACTGACTTTAATACATACTGCCATGAGGTTGTCAGTGTTTTATAATAAAATATAACATGCACAGTTGGATACCATAATTGTTTTTGTTAAATACATATTATTTATTTACTTACTTATGACTATCTTTACTTGTTTATTATATATCTTAGAAGCTTTGCTAATCACCTATCAACAGCTCCTGCCCAGGGACAGCCGCGTGCTTGTTTAGATATTATTATTATTATATAATTATTATTATTACTACACTAAAAAATTGGAGTTCTCGTATAACCTAATTCTTAATGTTATTTTTCTCCATTTATGTTTAGACCAAATGCAACTGATAAATATAACTACATCATTTTAAACGGACGGGTGGAAAACGAAAATTGCAGTTTATGAAGCTGCACAATCGTTAGAAATAGAAATTTATTTTAATACAGTGAAACTTGAATAATTCGAACTTGTTTAATTCGAAATTCTGGATAATTCGAATTTTTTACTCGGTCCCTTGAATTTTGTATTAAAATAATGTTAAAAAATCATGGATAATTCGAAATCTATTTTGGATAATTCGAATTTTTCATACGATTACCTTTAAAATATTACAGTAAAATTTGTTCCCGAGATTTTTCTCAGCTAAAGTGCATTATTTTTTTTAGCAGTCCTTCAAAAGAAGGATAAGGAAATACAAGAGTATTTCCTACCTAGTGCATCAGAAAATATGGTCCATGTACATGAACTTCGAGGTTTTTTTTAATTAAAAGTCATGTCTCACTGTAAAAAAATATGTCCTATTTTCTGACAGAAATTCTCTGTAATTTGAGAAAATATGCGTAATTTACGAAAAAATTACGTTGTCAAAACGTATTTTCTCAAATTAGAGAGAATTTCTGGCAGAAAATAGGACATATTTTACAGTGTAATATAGAAAGTTCTATTTTTATATCAATTGGTAGATTGAAGTCATATGCTATGACACAAAGATTGTACTTAAAGAAGCAATAAAAAATATCTGACTATTTTTAAAAAAAGTGTTGAATAATTAAGCTCGTAAATAAATATTGATTTAATGGGGGGGGGGGGGGGGGGTGTAGTAGTATTCTTAGACATAAAGTTTATTTGTTAAATCTTTGACCGTAGAGTTTTATTTTATTTTTATTTATTTTTATATTCTTTTTGACAAAAGAGTATATGTAATTCGAATTTTTGGATATTTCGAATTTTTCTCTGGTCCTTTCAATTTCAAATTATCCAAGTTCTACTGTATACTATACTGTGATAAGATTTGTCAGTGTTTAGTAATAAAATATAACATGCACTGTTGGATTCCAGTATTGTTTTTATTAAATGCATATTATTTATTTACTTCAATTAAATTTATTATTTCTATTAAATATTAAAATTTTCAGCAGGCAATTCTTATAATAATAAACATATACATGTATATAAATAAATAAATAAATAAATAAATAAATCTTTTAGTAATTTTCTTACTGGTTTCTGAGATACATTTTTAGTTTTGATAAAAAGAAGAAATAAAATTCAACATTAAACGCTTTTTCTTTCTTTCTTTTTTTTTTCTTCTTTTTTTAATTTTCTTTCTTTCTTTTCTTTTCTTTCTTTCCTTTTTTTTTTTTTGACGAAAAATAGTCACAGTTCTTAAGAGAAACTTCATTATGTTCATTCCAAAATGCGACAATTCTGTGTGTTGTCTGCCCTATTGAGGTAGAAATGAGTCTCGTTGCTCCACAGAATATTCCAAGATCATGACAGGTAAACAGTCATTCTGTTGAGAAAACGGACGGCGAATGAGAAACGTTGTGGCGTGTCCATATCAAGCAGCTCTTGGGTAGGGTATATCTTCTATAGGAAGTAGTGCATTATGTTTCAGAGCACTTTTCGAACGGTGCTATAACAATAGCCTGTTTGTCGAGAAACTGCACGTGCACTACTGACCCCAAACTCTGATATCTGTGACTGTGTGGCATCAGCTGCCTTGAAGACATGAACAAGTACCGATGTGACAGGTTTAAGGCCTCTTTCCGGTCGAACTCCTAATTTCTCCGTCTCTTCAAATCTCTTAATCATGGTCCGGATAGCATTAGTAGACATTGGTCCACGCCGTAGGTTCTTTATACGACGAAATTCCCGAACTGCAACAGAACACCCCCCTTGTTTTCGTAAAACAACTTCACCAATAACGCACGTTCAACTAAAGATACCGTCATAATTACAGCCGGAAACATCGACATAAAACATATCAACGTCTGCAAACGTTTCATACCTTAACCTGTTTTGCATAAAGCTCCCTCTTCTTCGCAAGCATGCAAATCTCGACATTTTTTTCCCTATAACTGACAGCTTTTCCCTGTTTTATATTTTATTACTCATAATTCTTGTTCTGGATTGTTAATATTGTTTCTGTATTCCGTTTTGGTCGTTTATTGTGTTAAATTTAATGTTTTTCCAGAAAAGGCGCCCTCTGGTGGACATTTTGGAAATAATTTTATTTTTTTCGAAATTCCGTGTGCGCATCTCGTGTATAGTCTATGTACCAAATTTCGTTGTACTCCGATCATACGATTACGTCGACTAAAGATATCCGGTCCATGATTAAGAGATTTGAAGAGACGAAGAAATTAGGAGTTAAACCGGAAAAAGGCTTTAAACCTGTCACATCGGTACTTGTTGATGTCTTCAAGACAGCTGATGCCACGCAGTCACAGACATCAGAGTTTGGGGGTCAGTAGTGCACGTGCAGTTTCTCGACAAACAGGCTATTCTTGTAACACCGTCCGAAAAGTGCTCAGAAACATAATGCACTACTTCCTATAGAAGATCTACCATACCCAAGAGCTGCTTGATATGGACACGCCACAACGTTTCTCATTCGCCGTCAGTTTTCTCAACAGAATGACTGTTTACCTGTCATGATCTTGGAATATTCTGTGGAGCGACGAGGCTCATTTCTACGGATGAACGGATTCCGTTCTTTCAATTTTACGGATTTGACAAAATATTTTAAGATGGTTTAAGAAATTAAATGTTAAAATTGAATGTTGTAGGGCATCTTGACAAAAATGAAAGAGAAATGGTGACAATGCAAAATCGCTGTCTGAAAGAAATAGTCCTATCGTACTAATAATAATAATAAAGTCACGTTTTATGAGTGACTGCTTTTGCTATTTTCCAAAATTTTAAAATTCTAGCTTTGAAAATTGAGTACATTAACATTTTAACCCTAAATTGCTATTACTAAACATTTTTCCCCTTTACAATAAAATTTACGATATTAATAGACCAATTAAAAAAAAAATATTAATACTGACTCTAAGTGATCACTCTAGATGCGATTATTTACTTGAAATTCCTAAAGGACATCTGCCATGTTTTATTTTAAATGTCAAATGGCCATTAGAAATTTAATGTAAATAATGGCATCTATAACGTTCACTTACAGCCAAATTTTTTCTTGTTTACAACAGTCACACTAGAGCAGTGATTCTCAACCGTTTTAGAGCTGCCGCCCGCTAAAGAAGCGAAATATATAAAGCACGCGAAATTAAAAAAAAATTATTTTGAATACTAAAACGTGCTCATATCGCCGATCTACCGCCAAAAGCATGTACACCGCCCCGGTTGAGAATCTATGCATTAGACGAAAGTTCTGCCATGGTGCGACAGGAACCGTCGCGTCGCTATCAAGCTTAGTATACGACATATTTTAGTAAGGTGCGATAAAATGGCTACTTCACAGACATTGCTTATCCTCTCTCAACAAGTCCTACCTATAAGCAGCATTGTTTGTGTTATTCGTCTTCTCTCGGAATTTATGCTGACTATTTCTACATCATCAAAAGTGTATAAAAAGTAATCTGTTCAATTTTAATGGTTTTATAAAATTAAAATTAATATTTTTTTTATTTTAATTCATTCTCAATATATATTAAGTGTACAGGAAAGTTATGTCGTTTTGAATTAATAAAATTAAACCGGAAATTTTTGTTTAACAGTATTTACATGGTACTTTATAAATAACCATCTTATAAGTTACCTAAGAATATCTTAAATTTTATCCAGGATAAATTTCCGATGTCAGTATTTTAATTCAAAACGACAGAACTTTCCGGTACACCTAATACAAATTTTCGATGAACAGAAACCTCTAAATACATGCGTTATTATTACAATGAGACACATGTCAATATCTGCTTATACGTGTTATTATTGCAGTTGTTGTTTAACCAAATTCTTAATATTATTTTTTCTCCATTTATGTTATAACTATTTTGTTAGAATCGGCAGATGGAAAATGAAAAAATGCAATTTATGAAGATGCGTACTCGTTAGAAATAAAAACTGACTTTGATACATACTGCCATAAGGTTGTCATTGTTTTATAATAAATATAACACGCACGGTTGGGTACCATTATCGTTTTTATTAAATACATATTATTTATTCATTTACTTATTACTATCTTTACTTATTTATTATATATCTTAAAAGCTTTGCTAATCGCCTATCAACAGGTCCTGCCCACAGACAGCTGTGCGCTTGTTTAAGTATTATTATTATTATATAATTATTATTATTACTAAACTAAAAAAATTGGAGTTGTCGTATAACCTAATTCTTAATATTATTTTTTGTCCATTGATGTTTAGACTAAATGTAACTGATAAATATAACTATATCCTTCTAAACGGACGGGTGGAAAATGAAAATATGCAATTTATGAAAGTGCACAATCGTTAGAAATAGAAATTGGTTTTAATATACCGTACTGTCAAAAGATTTGTCAGTATTTAGTAATATAAAATATAACATGCACTTTTAGATTCCAGTATTGTTTTTATTAAATGCATATTATTTATTTATTTCTATTAAATTGATTATTTTTATTAATTATTGAAATTTCCAGCAGGCAATTCTTATAATATATATATATATATATATATATATATATATATATATATATATATATAAATAATTAAATCTATTTTTTAGCAATTTTCTTACTGGTTTCTGAGATACATATCTAATTTTGATATAAGGACAAGAAATAAAATTCACCACTTTTTGTCACCACTTTTATTCTTACAGAAATCTTTATTGTACTTTTTAAATAGTGGTTGAAAAAAGGCATAAACTTCCCATTTCTGAATGTGTTCTGAAAAAAAAGGCGAAGACTACGACGACGACCTCAAAAAATGTCAGCACATTCAGCATATAGATGCTAACATTTTTATTTATTGTAGAGTATTTTAAGCCTCGCTTTTATTTTAAATGTCGAATCTTCTTTAGCAATTTAGTGTAAATAATTACATCTATAACGTTCACTTACAGCCAAAATTGTGCTTGTTTACATTAGTCATATTAGAAGAAAACGCTGCCACGATACACCTGGATCCGTCGCTGTCAAGCTGAATGAGCGACGTTTTTCAGAAAAGTGCGATTAAACGGCCTCGCACCGACACAACTCATTGTCTTTCAACAAGTCCTGACTTTTAGACGGTCTCGTGTTTATCAATATAAGGAAATGCTAATTTAACAAACCACCATTTGCTCCATCATCAAAACTTTATAAGAAGTAATCGGTTAGATTTTGTTGGTGTTAAAAATTAAAGTCAAAATATATATATATTTTTTTTATATTTAATTCTTTCTCATTTTATAAAAATTTTCAATGAACAGAAACCTCTAAATACATGCGTTATTATTACAATCAGATTCGTGTAAATATCTGCTTAAAGAAAAAAAAATTATTTATTGCTGTTGTTGTTTAGCTTAATTCTTAATATTATTTTTTCTCCATTTATAACTATTTTGTTATGATCGATAGATGGAAAATGAAAATATGCAATTTTTGAAGGTGCGCACTTGTTAAAAATAAAAACTGACTTTAATGAATACTGCCATGAGGTTGTCAGTGTTTTATAATAAAATAAAACATGCACAGTTGGATACCATTATCGTTTTTGTTAAATACATATTACTTATTTATTTACCTATAACTATCATTACTTATTTATTATATATCTTAAAAGCTTTGCTAATCACCTATCAGCAGGTCCTGCCTAGAGGCAGCAGTGCGCTTGTTTAAGTATTATTATTATTATATAATTATTATTATTACTAGACTAAAAAAGCGGAGTTACCGTATAACCTAATTCTTAACATTATTTTTTTTCCATTGATGTTTAGACTAAATGTAACTGATAAATATAACTATATCCTTATAAACTGACGGGTGGAAAACGAAATATGCAATTTATGAAAGTGCACAATCGTTAGAAATAGAAATTGTTTTTAACATACTATACTGTCATAGTATTTGTCAGTATTTAGTAATAAAATATAACATGCACTTTTGGATTCCAGTATTGTTTTTATTAAATGCATATTATTTATTTATTTCTATTAAATTGATTATTTTTATTAATTATTGAAATTTCCAGCAGGCAATTCTTATAATAATAAATAGATAAATAAATTGATAAATCTATCTCTTAGCAATTTTCTTACCGGTTTCTGAGATACACATCTAACTTTGATATAAAAATAAGAAATAAAATTCAACATTAAAGGCTTTTTCTTTCATTCATTCTTTCTTTCTTTTTTTTTTTTTTTTACGAAAAATTCACACAGTTCTAAAGAGAAACTTCATTATGTACTTACCTAAATTAAGTAGAAAAATGTAAACTAAATGAAAAATTCTTCTATAAATATTTCTTTCAATATATAACGGAGTATATTCTCTATTTATTACATTTTTGTAACAAAGTTGAGTTTTCTAAATTTTTAACTTAATTCTTAATATTATTTTCTCTTCATCTATGTTCAGATTATAACTGTATATCATCTATGTTCAAATATAACTGTATATCTTCTTGTAAACGGACAGATGGGAAAGGAAAACGTGCAATTTATGAAGGTTCGAAGTCTTTAGAAATAAAAATTCGTTTCAGTACATATTGTCACAAGGTAACATGCACAACTGAATACCAGCGTAGTTTTTATTAAATACACATTATTATTTATCGATTTATTGCATTTTTACTATTAATGTTACTTAATTATTTTACTTTTTTATTTCTTTATAAATTATTAAAATTTCTAGCAAGCAATTCTTAATAATAATAGTAATTGTCACATATCTGTCAACATCCTAATAATGAATCAGAAGATTTTTTGTACGCGACCCTCTTTCTACATCTCTTAATTTTCAGAGTAATTGTCTCCAAACGTAATTACGATTAAATAAGTATAAAATTGTTCTAAAAAAATACTAATGTAAAAAAAAAAAAAAAAAAGGGCGTGTCTAAAAATCTTCCAATTATTATTGAGATGGTTGCAGGGATCGCAGTACTGCTTTCTTTCTTTTTTTTTTTTTTTCTTTCTCGACACTTTTAGAGGTGCGAAACTTCTCCCTGTTTTGTCACCACTTTTATTCTTACAGAAATCTTTACTGTACTTTTTAACCCGTTAACTCCCGAAATAATTTTACCAAATATTATTAGCTGATTATTTCACTTTTAAATTAATATAGACAACTGACAGTAAAATATATTAACTCAAATAACTCTTCTGATAGTTTTAAATTTAAAGCCAATCCGCATTTATTGACCTTTAGTGTTCTAGCGAGAAAACTTCGAGATAGAAAAACTTTGAGATAGCAGATTAATTTCCAATTATATGTTGACAAAGATCTCGAAAGTAAAGTGTTATAATATATATTATTATTCAACTTGATTTAAGTTAGTATACCTGCGCAAAAAGCAAGTATATGTGCGACGGATGAAAAATAATAAAATGACTATCTAAATTATGAAATAATAATGAATAGTGGGCACATAAAACTGTTAGCGGTCATTTAGAGTGACGCTACAAACTACCACTAAAAAGCAGAAATCATTCCAAGAAACCACAAAAATATACGTGCCATTTTATTAGCTGTCCTCAAATGAGGACACTGGGCGCTAACGGGTTAAATCGTGGTTGAAAAAAAGGCATAAACTTCCCATTTCTGAATGTGTTCTGAAAAAAAAGGCGGAGACTACGACGACGACCTCAAAAAATGTCAGCTCATTCAGCATAGACGCTAACATTTTTTTTTTTTTTATTCTGGAGTACTTTTAGCCTCGCTGTTATTTTAAATGTCGAATCTTCATTAGTAATTTAGTGTAAATAATTACATATATAACTTTCACTTACAGCGAAAATTGTTCTTGTTTACATAAGTCATATTAGAGGAAAATGCGGCCACGGTCCACCGCTATCAAGCTGAATGAGCGACATTTTTCAGTAACATGCGATTATACGGCCTCGCAGATTGTCTTTCAACAAGTCCTGTCCTTTAGACCAGGCCTGTCCAACCCAAAACACCAGGTGGGCCGCATTGGAAATCTGTTTTATTCAGGCGAGCCGCATCGTATGTATATATGTTTATGTGTCTATATGTTCGTAAGTATATGAATCATGCATGTACACTCATTGCCATAAAAATTTGCGCACCAAGAAATAATTATTGGACCGAAATGAAACGTGGCATGAAGGTACGTGCCAGGCAGATATGCAAATGATTAGAAATGCAGCATGATTGCGCATTGTGTAATGCCACCAGAGGGCGTTGAAGTTCGTTTTTCTTGGAGTATAAAACAAGTAAGCAGAGCTTGCTTGATGTGCATAATCTGTTGCAGAGGGACACTTTTTAAATAGAGATGCCGTCACGCCGCCATCGAAGACAATACGAACAGCTGTTAGAGTCCGAGAGGGGAAGAATCAACGGTGTGATGGAATGCGGGTGATCAGCTTGGAGAGTAGCCAGCCACCCAGGCCGTTCTGATTTTACTGTGAGGAGGTGTTGTGACTAGTGGACAAAAGAGAGGCCGCTTACACGACGACTAGGCTCAGGACGTGCTAGACAGATCAATATTCGAAAAAATCGTCATATCATACGAAACGTACGTATAGCGCCAACTGTCTCGTTGTCCGATATCCGGACATATGCAACACCTATTCCTATATAATCTGTCCTTGTGTCTGTACGTACCATCAGAAGGTCCCTGGCTGATAGGCATTTACTATCGCGACGCCCATAACGTATGTTGTCAATAATACCCTTCGAACCTCTGTTTGGAGTAGGTCGTGTCGCGCTCGACGGGTTTGGATTGCAAACGGATGGAACCAGGTCGTCTTCAGCGACGAATCCAGATTCAATTTGGGCAGTGATGACAAACATGCATGTGTATGGAGGCATCATGGTAAACGCCTCAATCCTGCCTTAGCTTTACAGCTGCACACTTCACCCACAGCTGATGTGATGGTATTGGTAGGGGATTACATTGCATTCGATACACAGTCATCCCTAATATTGATCCACGGCACTATGACAGACCAGCGGTACGTTCGTAACATCCTTCAGCCATAAGGGTTGTCACTTATGACAGGGCCTCCCAGGAGCCATTTTTCAACAAGACAATGCACAGCCACACACAGCAAGGGTGTCTCAGGACTGCTTCCTTCATAATACACCCTTCTCTGGCCTGTTCGATATCAGATTTGTTACCAGTTGAGCATATCTGGGATCATCTGGGACGGCAAATTTGGCAGCCTACGAGTTTGGGCGAATTAGAGGCACAATTACAACAAATGTGGAACGAGATGCCACAGAACATCATACGGGACTTGTATGCCACAATGCTTGCCCGTATCGCATCGTGCATTCACACTAGAGGTGGCCCAACAGGGTACTAAAACCTCCCTTCTTTTGTAATTTTTCCTGTAATAAATGATTATTTCGCTTTGATTTTGTAATCATTTACTTATATCAACATTGAACTTACGTATGTAAAATTTTGTTTCATTCTGACAACCCTTTCTTGGTGCGCAAATTTTTATGGCAGTGAAAGTATATATTTTTTTCGGGGGAGAGCAGGGTGAAGATTCGGAGCAGAATACATTTTTTTTTTCATTCATAAATTAACTACATAATCGGGAAAAAATTATGACTATACATTAAGACGTATAATAAAAAGAACAAATACTAATAACAATTTCGTTACAACAGTGTGATTTAGCTACCATGATCGTTAAAAGGTATGTTTACTGCGAAAAGTGAGAAAGGATTTATTAACTTTTAAACTTTTAACCAAATTTGCCAAAATTTAAATATCGTTAGACTCCTCGCGGGCCGCACGTAACTACACGGAGGGCCGCATGCGGCCCGCGGGCCGCGGGTTGGCCACCCCTGCTTTAGACGGTCTTGTGTGTGTTTTAGAATATTTACAAACTTAATCTATCCTCCAGGTGTTATGTACGTCATCAAAACTCTATAACAAGTAATCGATTAGATTTTATTGGTGTTGTAAAATTAAAGTTATTGTATATATATATTTTTTAATTTAATACTTTCTCATTATATACAAATTTTCAATGAACAGAAACCTCTAAATACATGCGTTATTATTACTATCAGATTCGTGTAAATATCTTATAAATTTATTTATTGCAGTTGTTTTTTAGCTTAATTCTTAATATTATTTTTTCTCCATTTATAACTATTTTGTTATGATCGATAGATGGAAAATGAAAATATGCAATTTATGAAGGTGCGCACTTGTTAGAAATAAAAACTGACTTTAATAAATACTGCCATGAGGTTGTCAGTGTTTTATAATAAAATATAACATGCACAGTTGGATACCATTATCGTTTTTGTTAAATACATATTATTTATTTATTTACTTATAACTATTATTACTTATTTATCATATATCTTAAAAGCTTTGCTAATCACCTATCAACAGGTCCTGCCCAGAGACAGCCGTGCGCTTGTTTAGATAGTATTATTATAATTATATAAATATATAGGGAGAGTGTGAACTAATAGTAGGAAATGAAAAAAAAGAATGTAGTGAGGGGGGGAAAAATGTGGTTACTAACAATACGACGGTATATTAATTAGGATGTTGGGAGCTATGACCATGATATGTGCATACCTGGTAATATTTATAATTTATTCCTGAGTTCTGTTAGCCCCACACTTTTTTTTGCACACCAGTATATTTTTAGCGCATTTTTTTTTTTTTTTTTTTTTTCCGTCGTAATTATATATTGTTGAAAATTTCTCTAAAATCATTATTTTTAAATCATACTTTTTCTTTCACACCAGTATATTTTTAGCGCATTTTTCTTTTTATTTCGTCGTAATTACATATTGTTAAAAATTTCTCTAAAATCATGCTGGTGCGAAAAAAGGGCGGGGTTCACAGTGCTCCGGAATAAATTTTAAATGCTACCAGATCTGTATATGCATACCTGCTGCATTGTGCGGTTTATAACAAGTACTATTTCTTTGCGAAAAAATTCATCATGTTCAGTCACATAAAAATGCTAAAAAATTCATTAAAAGTTTCCTGACAAATTTCCTATAGGAAAAAAAAAAAGGTTCAAATTGGCAACTATGTATATTATAGTTAGGTGATACCCCATATAGAGATTTAACCAAATTTTCAAAACTTCTTTTTTGAAGTCAGAAGACGTTTACTTAAAACGTGTACATCAGGTGAAAACACGATATCGAAGTGTTTCACTGAATACAATATTTGTATGACCTACGGTGGCCGGGTTATGAATAAAATAAGTTTAGTATAAAGGAGGCAAAAATACTATCACTAGAGATGCGAAAATAATATTTTTTGATATCTGGAATTTTGTCCTGAATAGGTAAAAGTAGCACGACAGTGTACGCCACGCCACCATATACAGGTTACATTTGCCCCTCCTTCGGCATTTTCGTGAATTATAACAATATTGTGGAAAAAACACATAAAATATCAAAATATCACTTCCAGTATTCCAGGATACCTGCCAATACCGAATTTTGCCATTTAATTTCTGAAACTATCTTAAAATATTTGGAAATTTTATTGATTAACTCATTAACCGTGAAAATTCATGTTAAGTAGTTTAGAGTATAATATTCATTATATATATATATATATATATTTTTTTTTTTTTTCAACTATGTGAAAAATACCAGAGCCGGGAATTGAACCCAGGCCATCCGCTTAATGAGCGGATGTGCTTTCACTGAGCACCCTGGCTGATAACCAGCTCGTCATGTCTCACTTAATAACCAATACATTTGCGTTTACAGATACGGTTAACTTGCCAACGGTTATTATGTGAAAAATGTCAAACTTGTTTTTAGCTAGGGTATATAATAACTTTTTTTTTTTTAGTTACAAGATTGCAATATATAAATTAACCCTGTCGTACTAAATTAAATTCTGTCAAGAACAGATTTTTTCTTTTTTTTTTTTTTTTTTTTTTTTCTCTTTTTTAATAATTTCTTGCATTAAAACAAGTAATTGATCATATTTCATTAACATACACATAAGTTGCTTGCTGACATAAATGGACAAACTGAAACAAGCGCCTATATCAGATTCAGAACAAGATTTTCTGTATCCATATTTCTGTTACAAATAAATATACATTGTAATTAAACTCTTCGTAATTAAAGTATTTGTATCCACGGTGTTTTGGTTGTGCAAATATGAATATTGGGTATATTCTTAACACTTTCGCGACCGCATGATTTTGATAGTACGTTCCGCCTTTTTCCCCTTCTCCTCAATTATTTTCTAAAATAATTTTCCACAATATAGAACTCAGATCAGATAAAAAGGAAGAAAGCTACTTATAAAAAAGAAGTATGTAAAGAGGGCGGTACTAACAATGTTTCTAAATAAATTATAAAATTTGGCAAAACTCAGATATGAGATGTTTCATTCCACGTCATTCTAGAGATGGTGTCAACCTTGAAATTGGTTATGCAATGTGAAGCCGTTATCTCTCAAAATTAAATCTCTAAATGTAGCCCAAAGACATGGGCGTGGTCTAAGAGCATGATGATTTTCTAAAGGTTGAGCTACTCCTATTGCTTTTATTAGAGCATGTGCCAATGTTTGGGCTGTATTTGAATCGTTTTTTAGAGTTATTCTACAGGCTAAATGCGGAAGACTTTCATTTCATCGCTATGAACTTCTAACCTGTTTGATCAAAACCAATCTATTGTAAACAACTTTGTCGACAACTAAGTTTAAAAGTTTTAGCGTTTAGAAAGAACATCAACATTTACATCATCAGCTAACTAAAGTAAACACTACCAAACAGAATTAAAAAAAAAAAAAAAAAAAAAAAAGAAAGAAAGAAAGAAAGAAAGAAAGAAAATTCTCTAGTCTAGAAGCAGTGTTGCCAGATGTAGGGTTTTTCCCCTACAGTAGAGATTTTAAGCTCTGCTTTTAGCGTAGGGGGGAGCAGTTTTTTTTTTTTTTTTTTTTTTTTCTAATTCTGTTTTGTAGGGATTTTTCTGTTATGTCTAATGAAAGTAATTTTTTTTTTTTTTTTTATAGTTTTAAACATATCTGTAAAAAAGTTGCTTACGATACCTTGTTTCTGATACATTATTTTATTACAGATTAATGCGAAGTGAAACATCTCATAGCTCAGAGTTGCCAACATCTATAATTTATTCCAGTGTATTATTAGTACCACCCTCTTTTTGTACATCTACTACTTTTTTATAAGAGTAGTTTTCTTTCTATTTAATCTTAGATACATGCTTTGGAAAATTACTCAAGAAAATAAGTTAGGGAGAAAAAAGGGCATTACTATGATTGCTCCAGCATAAATTATAATAGTTGGAAAATTTGCATAATTTTAATATGTCCTCCCCTCTATTATTAGTACTCTATTATTAGTACATAGATACCTCTATTATTATTCCGAAATGGTAAATTTATTATATAATTTTAATATAAAATATATTATTTATTTAATATTTGGATATAATTAACATCAAAGTTTTAAAATAATTTGGACAATAAGTCATGTACATGTTAAAATTAAATTTCCTCGATATGCCAATTGTTCTCATCAGCAATTGTCAAGTTATTTGTATACAGCCACCCACCAAATAAAATATATTGGGCAGTTCAAAATCTTAATCGTAAATATATTATACAGATCTAAAAGTGTATTTTATTTTATTTTATGTCAGAATGCGTTGTCTTTCGTTTTTCTTTCTGTAAATTAACCTTTTCTTTCTCTTTGGTGTAACACCACCCATTTAGGAGTCAGAGTAAGATACCTATCAAGTAGATATTTGCTGGTTTAACATTGATTATTTATTTCAAAATTAAATTTGTTAGGTAAGTTTAGACCTGCTAACTGTGATAGTTTATCCGTAATGGTATTTGGCCCCGCCTTTTTTTCACACCAGAATAGTTGTAGAATAATATTCAGCAATATGTTCTCATGATTAAATAAGAGGACTATTTCTCTACAAATATTCTGGTGTGAAAAAAAGTTAGCAGGTCTAGGTAAGTTTGATGTGAAAGCATGTCAAAGGAGATTAGTTGTTTGATTTAATAAAATACAAAGCTAACAGTATTAAATTTAAACAAATTATAGAAACATAGTCCATTTTATTTACAGTGTTTTCACGAATATACATTTGTATTCATACTATATTAAGTACTTGTTTTTATTTATCCGTTTGTTTCAACAATCAACTTATGCGTAGGGGAGACCCGTGTACCTAGGGCCATCATGTACCTAGGTCCACCCCACTTTATTTGAATAATATTTATTTTTAAGTTTTAATATTCAATTGAGCGAGTAACAACACCAATTGCTACATTTACGATCACTTTGAAACCATTCAGGAGAAAGTTTTCACAAGTTACATGTAGAGAAAGAATTTACATGTTTTGAAGTAAAATTTTACAGCTCATCTCTTTTGCTATTTTACAAAAGTCAATCAAATAATTTTCTTTTATTTCTAGTGTATAATTTTCCTCATTATATTGAGTAATAAATGAGATACTTAATTAGCCCTCTCTGTGTGTGGTTTTTTTAGTGGAATGTATTTTGAATGAAGTTACCGAAACTTGTACCTAGGGCCACATAGCTAAATTGTAGCAACACCAATTGCTACTTTTACAATGCTACTTTGGAATTTTTGAAGAGAAAGTTTTGACAAGTTACACGTAGAAAACGATTTTACATGGTTTAAAGTAAAATTTTGCAGCTCATCTCTTTTGCTATTTTACAAAGGCAAGTCAAATATTTTTCTTTTATTTCTAGTGTATAATTTTCCTCATTATATTGAGTAATAAATGAGATACTTAATTAGCCCTCTCTGTGTGTGGGTTTTTTAGTGGAATGTATTTTGAATGAAGTTACCGAAACTTGTACCTAGGGCCACATAGCTAAATTGTACCTAGGGCCATGCATGGCCCTAGGTACAATTGTAATCTTATTCTTCATGTTGTTACAATTTAATTTAAAAACTTTTATAATTAAATGAAGGATATTGTTGTATGAGGGATATTATTTTACCCCACCACCAGTCATAAGCTTCAACCGTTGGACAGAGGTACAGAGGTGTGTTTGGACCTTATAAGATGTACTATAATGCAGCCTGTAGTAACTGGATGCTGGCAAACTCTGGCAAACCAATCACTATATATGACGTTGCTGCAAGTGTTGGCAAGTCCATTCCGTCGGTCTTTACTCCTGTGAACATTTTATCAGGTTTTCGTGTAACTGGCATATAGCCAGCGAATCAAAACATATTCACTGACCAGGAAAACATTCCATACTGTAATCATAGAAAAAAAAAAGAAAGAAATCCAAATAAGCATTCATCGAAAGAGCATATATAAATATGTTTCTTGACGCATAAAACATTAGCCCTCGTCAGCTCGTTTTCGAGTTATAAACTCTGAAAGTTCACTAACAATCGGTGCAACCACGCCTAAATCGATAACACCACGCCTTACTGAAATAATGAATGAAATTCAAAATAAGCAGAAATTAAAATAGCATAGATAAACTTGTTCTTTGATGCATTCATCAGTTGCCTATTTCAGCTCTGAGATATATTCAATTGAGATATAGTGCCTAAAAATTCGCTAAAATAGAATTTAAATATTGATAAAAGTCATGGTTCTAGCAGATTTTTATAGACTCCTCCCACCCTTTTCTCGTTACTACATTTTTACTCACACTTAAATATAAATTTCTCGAGAACGGACTTATAAGGGGTAACAGTTTGTGCATCAAAAATCATGTTATATTATGCTTTCTCGAATAAACATAATTCAATTGATTTCTATTATTACACTATTGGGATGGTTTCCCGGTGAGATATTTAAATTCAAATGTGGCAGAGAGACAAGCTCCCTCCATAAATTTCCAAAAAAGATTTTCATCAGTAAGAAAATGAACCAACAATGATGGAACTGGATGTCTCTGTTTCATGTCCTGTTGAAATTTCGAAACCTTCATCATCTAACATATTTTCGTGTGTCATGCTTCAACAGGTACAACTTTTCCTGAAGCAAAACCTCGTACAAAAACTACTCAAAGAAAGTATGTGGCCGAAAACCAGGAAGATATAGAAATTTAAGAGACGTTCCAGAAAAAAAAAAAAAAAAAAAAAGAAATTGAAGAAAAGATGCTATTAGAATATATCACAAAGAAAAATAGAGAGAAAAATTCGGTGTTTCATATTAAGGCAACATCATGATAATTATTATATGATAAATAATTGTGTTACTTGATATTGTTTCTTTTATAAAATATATGTTCATATGTTTATTTTCTATTCATTACAAAGAGAAATATAATTTTAACCCATATCACTCGTATGTCCCTTCTGAACGGACATTAAACAATCGAGCCACGCCTTAAGTTGTTCCTCTGCAAATAAAATGTTTTTTTTCTAAAACGTGTAACTATAGGCTACCTTTCGGCGACCGGAAAATTTTAACAGAAAGATTTATTTTATTTAATGATGAAGTAAAATAAAACAAATTATTACAAATTTTCGGCAGCGAAAAGGTAGTAAGTTGGAAACTATACGTGTGACTTTTTAACCCTTTACCAACTGACGGTACTTATAAGTACCACCCACTTAAAAATTACATAGAATAACCATTTTTACGAATATTCTAATGGTATTTAGCAAGAACACTCTTTTAATTCCGTTCTTCCAGGATACATGGCGGCACGAGTTCTATGATGAGTATTTTAGCTGGGAAGGTGAATAGTTTTAAAACTGATGTTGCGTTTTCAGCTGCCATTCTGATCGGATTGCCAAGATTGTCATTTTTGTTCCGCAAAAGTAGTTAAAGTCAAAAGTTAAGTTCCTTATTTTTTTTTTTATATGTTAGTTAAGACCTTAGAAAACGATTTGACTATTTATTTTAAGTGAACAGTGTATATAATTGATTTTAAAGTTGATTAACTTTGTGGTACTTATAAGTACCGTCAGTACACTGGATGTTAGAGAAAGTACAACTTCGTGTTTATTTTACGTCCATGTAGTTTGTTATTGTATTTCATTGCTTTGTAGGGTCATTACTAAACTGTAATAGAGTTATGCTTTTTTGGAATTTCTTTTTAGTTTAACTTATTTATTTCGCTTTTTTATTTTTTTTTTATTTATTTAATTTTTTTTTTTAATTTTTCGAAAAGTTTTGAAATTTCAATCTGAGCTTGCTTTTTTTTGACACACAATTAATTGAAATAACTATTTTTCATTCAAAAATTAACAACATTTTAATTTCTTTGTGTGTAACTGAGATTTAACAGTAATAGAAGGTTTTCAAGATGCTATTATTTTTTTCCTCTTCTTATAATGTCTGAAAAAATGAAGCTCAGACTTCAAGAGGCTTCGTATTTATTACAGAGACTACCATCTGAAAGCAGTTCTGCCATAAAAGACGATTCTTCAGATGAAGAAGTCCCAGCAAATAATCTGCTAGAATTTTCGTCAGATTCTGAAGAAGACGATCAAGAGACTTAACAAGACCCACGGTGAAGTAGCTCATGTTCAGAAAATACAGTACTTCCTACCCCAGGATGGAGTAAATCAAGAGTGAATAAGCAATGGAAAAAAAAAGAGATGTCCAGACCGAAGTTCCCATTTTACCCATAAAAATCTGAGTTTGTGGATACCGCATTTGAACATTTAGCTGCATATATAATATAGCATATAAAGAGTAGCAAGAAAACATATCTTCTTTGGAATATAGGCGTTGCACAAACAAAGGACTGCTTACAAAATCAAAATCAGAACCTAAACGAAAAGGAAGACCCAAATCTAATGGCAATGAGCAAGTTTTCTGTGCATACAAGAAGGAGGAAAGGGAACATGTCTGTTTGTAAAAATATCCGCTTAGAAAATCGTGGATGCCATTGGCCAACTTTTGTTTCGAATCGGGGTTCTTGTGAATTTTGTGCTTTAAAAAACATTCAATCGAAACCTCACTCAAAACTCGCAACGTGTAATGTATTTTTGCGTATTAATGAAAAGAAAAATTGTTTCTTTGAATATCATCAAATTTAAGTTTATGTAAAACCTGTTTTTATGTGTAAAAAAGTAAGTAAATTTTAAAAAAATTATAATTTTCAAAAAAATTTTTTTCTTTTTTTTCTTGCGCTGTAACATGTTAGTGTTCGCTCGTTATTAACATTTTTAAGAGTTGAAACAGCGTTAAAAAAAGTCATACGGTCTTTTTGCATTATGAGACTATTTTAGCCCTCCGTGTACTGACGGTACTTTAAAGTACCAATTTAATTAATTAGCTCTTACGGATTAAATTTCCCAAAGATGAGTATTTTATTTATGTATATCCCTTAATTTTTAATGTAGTGACTCAAAAAATATATATATATATTGCACGAAAAAAATTGCAGTACATCATAATGCAGTAGATAAAGGGTTAAAGGAACGCCAAAAGGCGTGTCTTAAGGAAAATATGCCGAGCGTAAAGGGTTAAGGGAATGGCCCTAGATACACTGAGGCCCTACGTACAATGAGATCTGGCCCTAGGTACGATGAGGTCTGGCCCTAGGTACAATGGGGTCTGACCCTAGGTACAATGAGCATGTTGTACCTAGAGCCATGTGTGAAATTTATTTAAAAACCTTCTATTTGTCGGAATTCATTGTTTTAAGTGTTTATATTAATCTCAATTAAAAGAAATTAGTTCTAAGATATGTGCATATCCGTTTCATGATTTTTAGAAAGTCAGGGGCTCTGCTTTTGGGAACTGAAAAAAAGCGGCCCTAGGTAAAATGAGGTCTGGCCCTAGGTACAATAAGGGTGTTGTACCTAGGGCCATGAGAGAAGTTTATTTTAAACACTTCTATTTGTCAGGATTTATTATTTTACGTATTTATATTAATCCCAATTGGAAGTAAATATCAGTTTCATAATTTTAAACCGGTCAAGGGCTCTGTTTTCGGCCATTGAAAAAAAGCGGCCCTAGGTACACGGGTCTCCCCTATAATTAAGAATGGATCATTTTCATTTTTTTTATGCTAGAAAATATTAAAATAATAATATGATGTTAAACAATTTCTGTTGTAGTTTTGAATCGTAAAGTATTTTGTAGGGTAAAAATATTTTAACGTAGGGATGTTGTACACATTTTTCCTCCACTCAGTACGAATAATTAAAATCTTTCTTTGGCAACACTGTCTCAAAATCCATACTCAGTTAAGAGTTAGACCTGCGTTCGTTAAAGCCAATTGAAAGGTTTTAATAAATTTATGTACAATGTGTGTTTTAAAAAAAATCTAAAACAAGAAATCCTATCGATTTATTGGTGTTAATATATTAATATATTTATTTTATTTTCTCTTTTATTACACAAAATATCGCGAATCTTAAACGTCTAAATTTAACCGTTTGAATGCTGAATCATTTTCTGAAATATAGACCTGCTAACTATGCTAGTTTATCCGTAACGGTATTAGGCTCCGCCCTTTTCTCACACCAGAATAGTTGTAAAGTAATATTCAGCAATATGTTCTCATGGTTAAATAAGAAGACTTCTGCTCTACAACTATTCTGGTGTGAGAAAAAGGCGGGCTTAATACCATTACGGATAAACTAGCATAGTTAGTAGGTCTAGAAATACATCCTTAAACTGCTATCGCTATTTCAGGCCTCAATAAAAGTTTTTCCGGTATGAATATTTAATTTTAGTTTTCTAAATAATTCGAAACCCGATCATGCCAACTGTAAGACCACGCCTTGCAGTAAAAATTAAAAAAAATCCAAGTAAGCAGAAAGCGAAAGGAATTGTATAAATGCGTATTTTCATGCCTAAATTATTTACCCTCGATAGCTCTTTCTACTGAAATAAAATATGAAATTTCTAATGATCAATAAAAACGCACCTAATTAATGAAAACCACGCCTTACTGAAGTGTTTGTAAAAGGCCAATTTAAGTATCATTAAAGGATGAATAAAAACAAAAAACGCGTTTTACCACTAATAATTGTTCACACACAATGTTTTACGAAAATTTAGGATCAGCGAAAAAATCCGATTTTGTTTTCCAAATATGCAATTCAGCGTAGTTTTGATAAAATTTTATCGAGTCTCCGCCCATTCTTATTTTTTTTCAACTTATTTCACAAGTATAATTATATATATTTTAAAAATGATGAAACGAGCGTCGTAATATTGTATGCTTCAAAAATCATGTTAGATAGTTCTCTTTCGAAAGAAATACATTTAATTGATTTTAGTGATTAGAGTACTAACGTTGTTTTCTGGTAATATTTTTTGAGCATTAAAAAAATTAAAAAAAAAAAAAAAATGAAAACATAATCACTCATTGTCAGTTAATTCATTAATTCCTTTTATGTTTTACAAATAAATAATGAAAGAAAAGAACTTTATAAAATAAATAAACACACATATATATATATACAGAGCTGCCAACCTAATCAGGTTAATTGTTAGTACCGCCCATTTTTCTACACCACTTAATTTTTAGATTATTTGTTTTCTTAATCATCGTAAATATACTTGAAGGAAATTACTCTATTTAAGTGATGTAGAAAAATGGGCGGTACTAACAATTTGCCAGATTAGGGTAGCAGCTCGGTATTCCTACATATATATTTACTTCTTGTAAAAAAGAATAATGAAAAGATAATGTTTACCAACTGTGTTTGGTTCTGAATGGTTGATTTTATCTACGTAAAAAAATCGAATTAAAATTCCGGTGATATCTGAATTGTACCTCTCGCAGTTTTCGAGACTTACCATTGCAGTGCTATCGCGCTGCTTAGCAGTCAAACGGTTAATTACTGCATCATTATTACTAGCAGACTCTTCAAAGTATATGATTACGTTTATCTTATTTTATTATTATTATCAGTATTATTATTATTATAGACCTGCTAACTATGCTAGTTTATCCGTAGTGGTATTAGGCCCCGCCATTTTTTTTTTCCAGAATAGTTGTAGAGTAATATTCAGCCATATGTAAATGTACTCATGATTAAATAAGAAGACTGTTGCTCTACAGCTATTCGGGTGTGAGAAAAAGGCGGGGCTTAATACCATTACGGGTAAACTAGCATAGTTAGCAGGCCTATTATTATGAGACTAAAAATCTGGAGTTGTCGTTTAACCTAATTGTTAATATTTTTTCTCCATTTATGTTTAGACTAAATATAATTGTGTATCTTAGAATAAACAGTCAGATAAAAAATATCTGCATTTTATTAAGGTGGGCAGTCGTCAGTAATAAAAGTACATTTTAACACTGTAAAGATCATATTCGAACTTTATTCGAATCGTTTGCAAATTTTTAGTTTTTCTGAAGTGGCATCAAGAGGATGCGGAGAGATTAGAATGGGAATAGCAGAGAAAAAAGGAAGTGGCAAAAAGAATGTAAGAAGGACCTAGTTCAAAAGCTAATTTAGAAATGTTATTTTTAGAATGTATATATTTTTTATGTGTGTTAATGTGCGCGTTTGTAAATATATTTGTGCAGTGTCGTAATTAAATTCATAAGTTAAAAGTTTCTCCAGAGTCCAGAGTCATCATTTGGAATGTTTTCAATCTTTTGTTCATTTACAGCATTTACATTTTTTAAAGCAAATTTTTCTTTTTTTTTATGGCAGTTATATATTTAAAAAAATATTCTAAAAATAAAGTTGTGCTAAATAGAGACGGGGCTAAATATGCTCTGGAATAAATTAAAATGTTGACAACTGTGGTTCTAGCAACGATTTTCGCGCATATTGAGATTCATACATGTTGAGATAGTTGCATTCAGTGATATTTTTCTTTTGTTTCAATGCATACGTTTCTGGTATTTACGTTTCTGGTAAACTAGCATAGTTAGCAGGCCTTTTATTATGAGACTAAAAATCTGGAGTTGTCGTTTAACCTAATTGTTAATATTTTTTCTCCATTTATGTTTAGACTAAATATAATTGTGTATCTTATAATAAACAGTCAGATAAAAAATATCTGCATTTTATTAAGGTGGGCAGTCGTCAGTAATAAAAGTACATTTTAACACTGTAAAGATCATATTCGAACTTTATTCGAATCGTTTGCAAATTTTTAGTTTTTCTGAAGTGGCATCAAGAGGATGCGGAGAGATTAGAATGGGAATAGCAGAGAAAAAAGGAAGTGGCAAAAAGAATGTAAGAAGGACCTAGTTCAAAAGCTAATTTAGAAATGTTATTTTTAGAATGTATATATTTTTTATGTGTGTTAATGTGCGCGTTTGTAAATATATTTGTGCAGTGTCGTAATTAAATTCATAAGTTAAAAGTTTCTCCAGAGTCCAGAGTCATCATTTGGAATGTTTTCAATCTTTTGTTCATTTACAGCATTTACATTTTTTAAAGCAAATTTTTCTTTTTTTTTATGGCAGTTATATATTTAAAAAAATATTCTAAAAATAAAGTTGTGCTAAATAGAGACGGGGCTAAATATGCTCTGGAAAAAATTAAAATGTTGACAACTGTGGTTCTAGCAACGATTTTCGCGCATATTGAGATTCATACATGTTGAGATAGTTGCATTCAGTGATATTTTTCTTTTGTTTCAATGCATACGTTTCTGGTATTTACGTTTCTGGTAAACTAGCATAGTTAGCAGGCCTTTTATTATGAGACTAAAAATCTGGAGTTGTCGTTTAACCTAATTGTTAATATTTTTTCTCCATTTATGTTTAGACTAAATATAATTGTGTATCTTATAATAAACAGTCAGATAAAAAATATCTGCATTTTATTAAGGTGGGCAGTCGTCAGTAATAAAAGTACATTTTAACACTGTAAAGATCATATTCGAACTTTATTCGAATCGTTTGCAAATTTTTAGTTTTTCTGAAGTGGCATCAAGAGGATGCGGAGAGATTAGAATGGGAATAGCAGAGAAAAAAGGAAGTGGCAAAAAGAATGTAAGAAGGACCTAGTTCAAAAGCTAATTTAGAAATGTTATTTTTAGAATGTATATATTTTTTATGTGTGTTAATGTGCGCGTTTGTAAATATATTTGTGCAGTGTCGTAATTAAATTCATAAGTTAAAAGTTTCTCCAGAGTCCAGAGTCATCATTTGGAATGTTTTCAATCTTTTGTTCATTTACAGCATTTACATTTTTTAAAGCAAATTTTTCTTTTTTTTTATGGCAGTTATATATTTAAAAAAATATTCTAAAAATAAAGTTGTGCTAAATAGAGACGGGGCTAAATATGCTCTGGAAAAAATTAAAATGTTGACAACTGTGGTTCTAGCAACGATTTTCGCGCATATTGAGATTCATACATGTTGAGATAGTTGCATTCAGTGATATTTTTCTTTTGTTTCAATGCATACGTTTCTGGTATTTATTGCTGATGTACATATTTTAATGCATTTTAAGATTCATGCTTTAAGAATTAGCTGCATCCAGTTATGTTTTTTTTTTTTTATTTTTTTTTTAACGCACGCGGAGCTTCCCCACGTACGAAGTAGTGATAGATGCTGTACAGATTTTTATGTGTTATGAGATTCATGGCCGAGAGAATGTTGGGTGCAATGTTTCTTTCTTGCTTCTATAATAACAAGAAGAAAGTAGTATTGGATTCACAAAAATTTTCGACTTCCGGATTCCGATGGATTTATATGTTTCAAAAGGTCCAGAACACGATTTGACAATTTTAGCAAGTGCCTGTCTATCTGTCTTCCGTCTGTCGTTATATTAATGACAAATTAAGGTCGATATTAACCAGTATTAGTAAAAAAGTAGTGAAGGGAATATATATGTGTAAAACAATTTTGTGGTGACTGTAGGAACTACTGCACAGAATTTTATATAAATTTATCTGTAGATGTACCTTAACATAAATAAATGCCTATCAACTTTTGGTGTTTATCGCTCGTTAGAGCTCAGAAACTACAGCACATAATTGCACGTAAAATTATGTGTAGTTGTACCTGCACATGAATTTGTTTCTGTCAGCGTTTTGTGCCAATCTCTCAGTAAGTGGTGCATTCTAGTAAATATTTCGTATTATTATTAGTATTCTCCCCCTTTTCCACACCACTTTATTTTACTTCTCTCCAAATGTAATTACGATTACGTAAGAAGAAAATACTTTAAAAATAAGACTGGTGTTATACAAAAGGTGTGTACTAACTATACTACTGAATATTAATTAGGATGTTAGCAGCTATGCTTCAAAAACAAAAATGGTCTTCGTTATATTTATTTATTTTTAACTGTATATTGTAGGAAAACTTACTGTAGGTTGTCTGCTGCAAAATGGGGACGATTTTTTTTTTCTTTCTGAAAGAAGTAGTTCTCTTGTCCTCATAAAATTTACAGATTTTTATCAGTGCTAATATTTATAAAAGTGCGTGTTTGCAACTTATGGTGTTAGTACACCAATATTTAGGTTCATTGCTCTAATTGAACATATCTGTTAATTTATAATTAATTTGCCATGTATATTTTTAGGTAACAAATTTATAGAAATATATATTTTTAAAATTTTTTAGCTGTTCAGAATTGAGTGTTTTAATCTGAAACTAAACTTGAATACAAACTTTACATCACTGAAATGGGAGTACGATTTTTAGCATTTAAATTAAAGTAATTTAGCTTTTGCTTGTTAATGGTAAACACATCTAAAAAAAAAAAAAAATCTAAGTTTATAATCGAAATTATTTTGTCGAACGTTGCTCTTAAAAGTTCAATCAATTATCACAGTTTTATAATATAAATACACATGATTACTCCACTTTTTCTGTTCCATGAATCATGAAAAGAGCGATAATGTCCTTTGTTGTCCTGTTTGCATCCGCTTTCTATGCAGTGATGAAAGAAATAAGTAACGAATACCAAAGAAAGATCTATGCGAAGTGTGAATCAGTAAAATCCCTATTCAAATTACACTATGCTTAAATTAGGCAGCCTGTCGAAAACATAGTATAGAGTATAAATTTTGTGCAACAACCCCCATGGGACCAGATATAACGCGAGAAGTTTTACCTATTAGACAAGATCTGTGCTACAAAAAAGCGTGACGCTGTGGTAGGTGTTTGGCTTGAGTAAGGAAGGACTTAAGTTCGATCCCCACTTCCCCACTTTTGACTAATTTTGATTTTTTTTTCTTTTTAATTAAAAAAATCTTTTAATCTTTTAATTTTAACAATTGAATACATTAATGAAAAATATTTTTATATTAGATTCAGATTAAAATTTTGTTAATGATTAGTGTTTTACATAAATTTTTAACTGGTATTTTTTATCAACGCCACTAATAGCAAGCGTTAATCGTCTGCTCTTAATTGTGTCATTTATTATTTATGGAATTTTTTGCAGGAAAAATTCAGAATGGACAAAAGGTGTTGCTTAAACATTCGACGTCTCATTTAACTTTATTTCAAATATTTTATAAAACAGCTGCGAAATTTCATGTTCTTGGAAGAACTGAAGTAAGGTAGAGTACAAAGACAATTTTTTTCAAAATTATGTCACTAATTTATCATTAGTTTACGTCTGAAAATATCAAAATCTTGGCAAATAGGAATTTTACAAATCTGGTTATCTCAGTGAAAAGTTAAATATTTTCAACGAGTTTGTAATGCAATAAAGAGTGATAATTTTTATTTTATATCGTGTGCTTCTTGTGAAAAAATGCTTATACCTTAATAAATATTCTACTTCTGATCATTGTCATTACAAATTAGAAATTAAATTTGTAACTTTAAACATTTTTTTTAAATGGCTAATAACACTGTGTGACACGATATCAGTACACATAAAACTTATAGCTATTATCGATAGCTATTAGTTACAGTATGTCGGCAGTGTATATCTTATGTTTCTATCACGTCTCGATTTTGAGGTATAAGCCATTATTGAAGTAGCAAATCTGCATTTTAATAAACAAAAAGGCGGAATTACGTCTTCAAAAAGGCGGAGTTTTCATACCACAACAAGAGAATAGCTACCTTGCAATAAACGTACCAAAAAAATGGGACATGTTAGAAAAATATGCGTATATGTTCCTATTCATCGATAAGTATGGATGAATAAATAGGCAAATATGGAATGGGTACTTAATTTTTTTTTTTAACACAGTGTAATATTATACGAGTATGAGTAGTAGTTTCAAATTTTGTATGTGTACTGTGAAAGATAAGAAACTGAATATATCTTAACCAAATTCACTATAGAAAATGTTGATTTGACAGGTGTTTAATAAAACTACTACCGGAAAAACCTTAAAGACGTAAAAGAAATCTACAGTCCTTTAAAACCGTAGCTTCAAAGTGGGCCGGATTACAAATGTAAATGTCTGTAGTGGGCGTGTACTACAGATAAAGCAAATGAAATCAACAGAAAAAAATAAGTTGCAAATTTTGCATATTTTGTGTACGACATTTGACTTTAACGTTTTATATAGTGTTTTCATGTTAGAAAATATAATAAAAAGAGTGTTTGTTTCCTGTTTTTGTTTAATAACTTTAATAAAATTAAAATATGTACATGTTGTGTGTTCAATATTTCGGCTTTTTAACCATATATAAAAAATGATACGTGATAGAGAAAAGATACTTGTGCATACTCATTCAGCGATACATGTAAGTGAATAAACAGGCAAAATTGAAGAGTGTACCTAAAATTTATTTATTTATTTTATTTTATTTATTATTTATTTATTTATTTATTTATTTATTTATTTTTTGTAACAAGGTGTAATTTAGCAACTGGCACATTCATTAAAAGTAATAATAATAATAATAAAATAAATATTTTCTCTTAAACTAATAATTCAATTAAGAACTTAAAGAAATTTTCATTTCCCTTGAAATTAAAAAAAAAAAAAAATTAAAAAAGAAAAAGAAAAGGAAGAAAGACCTTGCTGGGACTTTCGAATGCAGTTATTTCCTTTCTTAAACTGAACACTCTACTAATGTGCAACGCTATTTCACTCTCAACTGCTGTTTCTTTCGTTATGATAGAAACAGTTAAAATTTATCGGGTTATATCTTGCCTCATGGTGGTTGTTGCTCAACATTTGCACTCTACCCTATGTTTCCAATCATGCTTTTTAATTTACGTTTGTTTGGTTTTAATAGGAATTTTACTAATTCACACTTCCTTTGTTAGTTATAAATAGTAATTTTTTAAGTAATGAATGCATTACATACAAGTAGTGATTTCTTTGCTCCAACAGTCAGAGGTACACTTGCCAAATCCAAATATATAGATAACCTGTCAACCAGCGTTCTCAGATGTATTTTGTGATTTATTCCTAGACTACAGGATAAAAATTCCCTAAAGATCCCTAGATTCCTAAGTCACGTGACTTCCCAAAATACTGGATTCTGATTGGCTGAAAATTACATAATGTCCTGAAAAAGAACTAGTGCAACGTAAAACCCATTCAACCAGCCAACCAACCCTAAAGAACCAAACAATTAACATAAACTAATTTATAGAGCGGCATTTTATAAATAAAACTTGTATAAAACAAATTTGAATACTTGACATACATATTTGTTTAATTATAAAAACTAAAATGTATTATTTTTTTGAGTGAGTAGCAAATAAACATCTATTTAATATGTATTTTGAGACAGAGGAACATCGTTAAACAAAACAAATCTCAAATTTTAAAATAAAATTAGTGTGTTAAAGACTATGTCTGTTCTTTTACTGACTATTTCATTCATTTCTAACCTTATTTACCTTTCACAAGAGTTTACTCTTAAAAAAAAAAAAAAAAAAAATTCTAAAGCTACCATGAATAACTTTTTTTTTTTTTTTTGAAAGATATAATCTAGTATTTTATTCATGCAATATATCAGGATTTGATACTTTTACATATCTGATATATTGCTTGCGGATAATGTAAATAAAAGTTTTCCAAAAGAAGGACACACTGACTTTATGCGTTTCTTTCAAATCTATACACTAAGCGACCAAAAAAAAAAAAAAAAAAAAAAAAAAAAAACGCACTTGTATATTTTTCTTTTCGCCTTCTACAACCGCCAATTTAAAAGTTTAAAAAGCAAGTTTTCGAACAGATTTTATTTTGTTGTCCTTTACATACACTTTAGCTTTGTGTCCAGTGTTAAAAACAAAATGCAATTGTCAGTAAAATTGTAATTTTAGAAATTATTTCAAAAATGGTAAGAATAAGGCAATTAACAATGCCACAAAATATATAAATTTTTGAATGAAAATCAAAAAATATTTAATACATGAGATGGCAAAATAATTAAATGTTAACTAAATATTGGTAAAAGGCTTTTTAACAAGATATAAAATTTTTTGGACTTTTATACTGGAAATTTAATTTTAGGCGGCCATGGTACTCATCCAAGCGAGATGACCGTAAGTTAAAAAGCCATTGCTTATAAAATCGGTTTGTATTACATTTAGAACATAAAAGAGATTCAAAAAAAAGTGTTTAGCAGCATAATTTCTTTAACTACAGTACAGCAACTATTGAACAAAGCAGGTTTAAATGACAGAAAATTTGAAAATATTCCATTCTTACTGAAGAGAAATAGGAAAACATAACCTCAGTAGGCTAAAAAATTTAAAAAAATGATTAGTTAATTATTCGGCTGAACTGGTTCTCTTTGATGAGTCAAGTTTAACTTATTTCGAGCTAAAGAAAACAAGCAGATCTGACAACAAAAATATTACCGACTTAATGAAAATCGAACGTTTAAAACAGTGACACATTCTCCGTACATGGTACGAAGGTGCATAACTTTTCAAACAGTCGGACAAATTTTTATGCTCAAGGGATGAATTAACTCGAAATGAAACACAATCTTCATAAAAGTGGTGTCTGACCGACTATTTTGGAGGTATCTTGGACATTTCCGCAAACAGTATTTCAAGATAATAATGCACCTTACTACACGGCATCTGTGGTAAGTTTATTCACTTCAAATTGTCAAAATTACCTATCTATTCCCATGAGAACCTATAATTCTGCAAATAATCATAACTTTTTTCACTTTAAGTTAAATCCTACAAAGGATATGGTAGAATTTCTTTTTTACCAGACATGGAAGTAGTCTTAGTCGCGATCCGCTCGAAAATGTTTCGTCTGTAAAAAGGTGGGGGAGGGGAAAGAGGATTCGAAATTTGCAGCCTATAACTCTGCCAGAACTAGAAAAAAATTGTTTGTGATATTTGGCACATTGAAATTTCTGAGATTTATATTAAAACACGTTATACCTATGCCATTGTTCATATGCCACTGTATATACTATGCCATTGTGCATTAAAACAGTAATTCCATATAAAGATGGAATTAACCCAATGGAGAATACATATTTTTAATAAAAAATAGCTGAGATCTAACAAGTAAATAGTTTTATTTCATATATTAAAATGTAACTTGTTTATTTCATATAATAAATCATAATAGAATGCAAAGTGCATGGTTATTGCATTATGTTCAAAAAGAGAGTTTTATGCAGATTTTTAAAAAGTACTTCGTAGAGTGCAATAAAGCGAATTATTAAATCGAAAATGTACATAGGTATCATTTAATCCCTTTTGGTATTATGCAAACAAGACAGTTTAATTGTTTCAAACATTAATTTTAAAGTTATTACAAAATAAAAAATTGTAAGTCATTTTTTCTGCAGTGCGGCTTTTTTTTTTTTTTTTTTTTTTTTTTTTTGTCGCTTAGTGTATATTTATAATCAAATAAACCGAATAAACCAAAATAATATTATCAAATAACCTAAATAAACCAAATATATATATATATACAATAGTTATCATATTAAAATTTAACTGTAAATTATACCATTTAATAGATACATGTTAATATCAACACAACAAAATAAAACTGATTGTAACACAGTGCAAAAAGTAACACAGAAATGTTGCGATTTATATTTAGATCCAATAAGAGACAAAACAAATTTAAATTACTTACGTCCACTTGAGTAAAAAGGACCATTAAACCTATTGACGGAGAAAATTGATGAAGGATCTTATTAAATGTATTAAAAGTGATCCAGGAATTAAGAATTCAGATAAAAAGTAAAGGACCACAGGAATAATAATTGGAATAAAAAATTCTTAAAAATAGAAGTATATTCCATCAGGGAGCATGTACTTCTTTAAAGCCAGGAATTCTGCAAGATTTCGTTATATTCTAGTTTAAGAAACGATTTTATGTATTCGTGTGTAATACTTTATTTTTTACCAGCGTCTATTTACGTCAGTGGCACTTACGACATCGATTGCTGAGGAGAAAATTTAATTATTTTAACTACGAATATATAAAAACACTTTGATAATTAATATAACGTTTAAAAAAACGACAAGAGGTAGAGCTTACCTGTTTAAAATATTAAAAAACTCCGACGACAATGTATTTATATTCTGTCATATTGTTAGAATCGCCTTTTTTACCACATTAGTCTTTTTTTAGAGTCTTTTTCTTCTTATTTAATCGCAATTACATTTAGAAAAAATTACTTTGTAAAAGACTGGAGTGGAAAAAAAAAAAAAAAAAAAGCTGGTAACAGTTTTACGGTATATTAATTAGAATGTTCACACGTATGCTTTTATTATCTTTCATGAGCATAACCAATGTGATGTAAGGGGTGCATTTGGAATCCCCTAAAATGAAGAAAGAAATTAAGATTTCTTTTTGGGACTAAAAGGTTGGATTTTCTTTTTCTTTTTTTTAAGTTCTTTCAATAACTGGACAAATAAGTTTGGCGCTAATTCAATTTCAATGTATGCGCTCAATAGGTGGAGTTTTTTGCAGTGTTGCCAAATTTGGGACTTTTTTTATTCAACTTTCATCAATAATTTTGAGAAGTAATGTTTGATACACACAATAACCAATTAATCTTCGATGTAATTAGGCAGCCCTTACATTTAAAATTTAATGGTGGATTTTGAATTAAAAAAAAGTCCCCAGTCTGGCAACACTGTTCTTTGGTAGCTATTAACACAAGTTCTACTGCGCGGAATTGCTTTAAACTGAATATGACAAGGTTAATTAAAGAAAATATGCTGATACAATTTTGGTACATATCGTCAGACAGGTAATGCTGTATCTTTATCACACATATTTTTGATCGTATATTTTTTATTTCTTCCTAAAAGGCTGATCTATATTGACAATTTATCCACTGAAAAATTTTCATGTAGAGAGTAGAAGTACAAAAACAATATGTAATTTGAAAATGAAATGAAGCACGAACTAGCAAAATGCAACAAAGAACAAAAACACATAAAACGGAATACGAAAACGCTCGTGCAATGCAATTTTTAATCTGTTCATAACTATAGAATTGTCAATGAATTCTGCTGGTGTTTTTATTGCAAAGTTACATTTGATATTCTAATTTGATGATTAGTTGGTTAAATGACTATACGAATACACAGTTCTATATGAATCAGTACGGAAATATGAACATGTTGAATTGAAATTCACTTTATCCCTAGATTTAGATTAAGGGCTTGGATAAGAGGCACTTTTTACCCTAAATTGCTAAAAATATTTGAATTCCCCTAGATCTAGGGATATATTCCTAGATTTGAGAATGCTGGTGTCAACCAGTGTTGCCAGATGAAAATTAAAATTGCCCATACTAAATGGAGAAAAATCCATACGTTCCCCACGTCAAAATATTTTTATCCTACAAAATTTCTTACGCTTGAAAACTATTAATAGAAGTTATATAAAATCATATTATTAGTACGACAGGACTATATCTTTCAGACTGAGATTTTGCGGTGTCACACTTCCAATGTTCCAATATTCCAGGATACCTGCCAATATCCAATTTTACCATTTAATTTCTTAAACTATCTTAAAATATTTGGAAATTTTATTGATAAACTCATGAACCGTGAAAATTCATTTTAAGTAGTATAGAGTATAAGATTCATTTATATATATATATTTATGCATATATATATATATATATATAAATATATATATATATATATATCAACTATGTGAAAAAAAACAGAGCCGGGAATAGAACCCAGGCCCTTCGCTTAATGAGCTGATGTGCTTTCACTGAGCACCCTGGCTGATAACCAACTCGTCATACGTCATGTCTCACAAAATAACCGTTACATTTGCGTTTATAGATACAGATAACTTGCCAATTTTTTTTTTTTTTCTTTTATTAACAGGATTGCAATATATAAATTAATCCTGTCGTACTAAATTAAATTCTGTCTAGAACAGATTTTTTCTTTTTCTTTTTCTTTTCTTTCTTTCTTTTTTTTTTTTTTCTCCTTTCTTTTTTTCTTTTTTAATAATTTCTTGCATTAAAATAGGTAATTGATCTCTTCTCATTAACATACACATAAGTTGCTTGCTGAAATAAATGGACAAACTGAAACAAGCGGCCATAAATGCACTATGATTTTATAATTTACTTAAATTTAGTACTGTTAGTTTCGCATTCTATTAAATTATTAAATTAATCAACTAATCTTTTTGGACATGTTTTCACATCTAAGTACCAGGTATACATTATATCACATTCAGAACAAGATTTTCTGTATCCATATTTATGTTACAAATAAATATACATTATAATTGTACTCTTTCTAATTAAAGTATTTGTATCCACGGTATTTTGATTGTGCAAATATGAATATTAGGAATATTCTTAATACTTTCGCGACCGCATGATTTTGTCTTTTTGATAGTACATTCCGCCTGTAGGTGTTATTCTTTCAAGCTACATTATTTCTGGAAAAGGTTTTCTGTATCCATATTTATATTTCATATGAATATACACAATAATTATACTCTTTGTAGTGAAAGTATTTGTATCCATAGTATTTTGATTGTACAAATATTAATATAGGGAATATTCTTAAGTAATATAGCAGCATACAAATTGCAAAAGAAACGCCTACTGGAGAAGTTAAAGATTTCCAAATGACTTGAATCTACGTCTGCGGTCGCGAAAGTGTTAACACTATAGTAACGTACACATTCGAAAAGATACGCCCACTGGTGGAGTTCCAAATTTCCGAATGACGTAAATCTATGTCAGCGGTCGCGAACGTGTTAATAATGTGGTTGGAAGGTGAGGAAAATATCAAATTCATACTTGCGAATTTTTAGTGGGTGTGACTACACTATATAGGTATAGGTGGTGTGACTATGTGAAAAAGAAAAAAAGGGTTAATTTACAGAAAGGAAATCAAAAGAAATCAGATTTTGACGTAATAAAAAAATACACATTTAGATTAGTATAATGCATTTACGAATAAGATTTTGTTAGTACTTCACAATATAATTGATTTGAGGGGTGGGCGTATAAGAAAAGCTTGAGAAATTGCTGATGTAAACAATTGAAACTTCATTTTAACATGATTTATAGTCCAACTTATTTTTAAATTTAACAGTTATTTAAATACCAAAACATTAAATAAATATGTCATCCTTTATTAAAATTATAGATTAATTTTATCATTTCTGAATTAAAAAAAGAGGATATATGCAGATTTTCTATCGTTTAAAATTTATTCGGTAAAAATTAAATTCGGTAAATTCGGTAAAAATTATTCGGTCTGAGTACCACCCTTTTTTCCCTTTCTCCTAAATTATTTTCTAAAGTAATTTTCCACAATATGTAACTCAGATTAAAAGGAAGAAAGCTACTCTTATAAAAAAGAAGTATGTAAAGAGGGCGGTACTAACAATGCTTCTAAATAAATTCTAAAATTTGGCAAAACTCAGATATGAGATTCCACATCATTCTAGAGATGGTGTCAACCTTGAAATTGGGTATGCAATGTGAAGCCGTTATCGCCCAAAATTAAATCTCTAAATGTAGCCCAAAGACATGAGCGTGGTCTAAGAGCATGATGATTTTCTAAAGGTTGAGCTACTCCCATTGCACTTATTAGAGCATGTGTCAATGTTTGGGCTGTATTTAAACCGATTTTTAGTGTTGTTCTACAGGCTATAGGCGGAAGACTTTCATTTCATCGCTATGAACCTCTAAACTGTTTGATCAGAACCAACGTATTGTAAACAATTTTGTCTACAACTAACAAGGAAACATTCAAATGGTGTCGTCTTCAAAAAGTATTGAAAAAGTACATGTGATTCTACTCTTCATAAAGCACCAGAAAGTGAAAAAATAATCGGCTGAAAGGAATTACAGCGACCGCAAAAAATTATCAAAATTAAGCATATTTGGCGATTTATCGCTGTTAGGAAATAAATTCGCCAGCACCGAGAATGCCGTGTACGAACAGAACCGTGTTTTGATTTTCCGCCAAGTACTCAAAATCAATCGCCTAACAGCGATAAATCGCCAAATGTGCTTAATTTTGATAATTTTTTGTGGTCGCTGTAATTCATTTCAGCCATTAATTTTTTCACTTTCTGGTGTTTTATGAAATGTAGAGTCACATATATTTTTTTCAATATTTTTTTAAGATGCCACTTTTTGAATGTCTCCTTGTAAGTTAGAAACTTTTAGCGTTTAGAAAGGAACTTCAAAATTTACATCAGCTAACTAAAGTAAACACTACCAAACAGAATTTAAGAAAAAAAAAAAATATATATCCCTACTCCACAAGCAGTGTTGCCAGATGTTGGGTTTTCTCCCTACAGTGGGGTTTTTCAGCACTGCTTTTGGCGTAGGGGGGGGGGGGGGGATTTTTTAAATTCTGTTTTTTAGGGATTTTTCTGTTATCTAATGAAAGTTACAAGGGTTCTTTTTTAAACGCAAAAAGTTTTAAACTTATCTGTAAAAAAGTTGCTTACGATACCTTGTTTCTGATACATTATTTTATTACAGATTAATGCGAAGTGAAACATCTCATAGCTCAGAGTTGCCAACATCTACAATTTATTCCAATGCATTATTAGTACCACCCTCTTTTCGTATTTCTACTACTTTTTTATAAGAGTAGTTTTCTTCCTATTTAACCTTAGTTACATACTGGGGAAAATTACTCAAGAAAATAAGTAAGGGAGAAAAAAGGGTATTACTATGATTGCTCCAGCATAAATTATAAAAGTTGGAAAATTTGCATATTTTTAATATGTCCTCCCTTTTATTATTAGTACTATTATTATTCCGAAATGGTAAATTTATAATATAATTTTAATAAAACATATAACATTTATTTAATATTTGGATATAATTAACATCAAAGGTTTTAAAATAAATTGGACAATAAGTCATGTACATGTTAAAATTAAATTTTCCTCGAAATGCCAATTGTTTTCATCAGGAATTGTCAAGTTATTTGTATACACCCACTCCTCAAATAAAATATATTGGGCAGTACAAAATCTTAATCGTAAATATATTATACAGATCTAAAAGTGTATTTTATTTTGTTTTATGTCAGAATGCGTTGTCTTTCGTTTTTCTTTCTGTAAATTAACCTTTTTGTTTCTCTTTGATGAAACACCACCCATTTCGTGTAGCCACACCCCTTAAGGAGTCAGAGTAAAGTACCTATCAAGTAGATGTTTGCTGGTTTAACATTGATTATTTATTACAAAATTAAATTTAGTATTAGGTAAGTTTCATGTGAAAACATGTCAAAGGAGATTAGTTGTTTGATTTAATAATTTAATAGAATACAGAGCTAACAGTATTAAATTTAAACAAATTATAGAAACATAATCCATTTTATTTACTGTGTTTTCACGAATATACATTTGTATACATATATTAGGTACTTGTTTTTATTTGTCCGTTTGTTTCAACAATCAACTTATGCATTATATTAATAAGAATAACCCTTTGCGCTCGGCATATTTTCCGTAAGACACGCCTTTTGGCGTTCCTCTAAAACGTCACACGTATAGTTTCCAACTTACTACCATTTGGCTACCAAAAAATTGTAATAATTTGTTTTATGTTACTTCATCATTAAATAAAATAAAATTTTCTGTTAAAATTTTCCGGTAGCCGAAAGGTAGCCTATAGTTACACGTTTTAGAAAAATAACATTTCATTTGCAGAGGAACACCTTAAGGCGTGGCTCCATTTTTTAATGTCCCCTCAGAAGGACATACGAGCGATAGGGTTAAAATAATAATAATAATATGATTTTATATAATTTCTATTGTAGTTTTGTATCGTAGGGTCATGGTTCCCTGCGATTCAATAGCGGCTGTCCAGACGCGAACTTGATCAATAGAAACACCGTACAAGGCATAGTTACCCTCTTCTCCGCTTGGTGTGCTAGTTACGCGTCTCTTTGTTACGATAAGTACTTACTTGCACACGATGCTTTTTGACAGTTTAACGAATTATTTTTATTACAACTGTCTTGCAATGCACAAAACTGTTAGTTATACATGCAGAATATTTTAAGAAGATTATTTGTTGATAAATAATTATTTATTTCTAAATTTATTCCAGAAAGTTCAGCTATTTAAATTTTTTCTACTAAAAATGTTTTAACAAATTAAAAAAAAAAAAAAAAAAAAAAAAAACAGTCACTAATTATAGACACAAAAATCTCTTTGAAATAAGTCAAATAATAATAATAATAATAAAGGTAAGAGGGAACTGTGTGTAAGGAATATTTAATAATTGTGCTTGAAAAAACAAATCCATATTCGAAATCATTTTAAGTATTTATTACATTAGTATCTGAAATATTTTTTATTTAATTATTTAATTTTTTTATAATATCTACGTTTTGTACGCACATTAAATTTTTTCTTTATGTAAATTTTTAACTTTTTTTTTTTAAATAATTGTCTTTGAATTATATGTAGATATTTTTTATTATACATATGCAGTGAAAATCACTAATAATTATTATATTGACATTTCTTGAAATTTATTAATATATATATATATATATATATATTTAAATATTTAAAAGGTTTTGATGCTCACTGCTAATTAATTCTTAATTTTTTCCCTATTCTTTTCCCTCCATTTCAGGCCGAAAGGTTCTGTTCTCTAAGCTGGTAGAGTTAGATGCCGGGTTCAAAGCCATGTTGCGATCGTCGATCCAGACATTCCGATTTATCCGCGATCTTTTCCAATGCTTGCATAAATACGGGATACAAAAAAAATTATATTTATATTATCCCTACTAGTTAAAACAATTTTTTTTTTTTTTTTTTTAAATATCTACGCTTTGTACTCACACTAAAAATTTCCTTTTAAGAAAATTATAATTTGTGTTTCTTTCTTTTTCTTTCTTAATTTTGCTTTTTGATTACTGTTTTACACATACACACATATATGTAATCATTATACATCTACAATGAAATATAGTAATCAGATAAAATATTTAAATGTTATTGTGTTCACTCGGACACATACACATATCGTTATAAAAATAGAAAAATGAATTTAGGAAGCCACAAAACGTATAAATATATCAAAAACCTACAGTGATTTTTTCTTCTTTTTTTCTTTCTTTCTTTCTTTCTTTTCTTTTTTTTTTTTTTTTTTTTTTTTTTTTCATGGGTACAATATTTCTCTTACATAGTATATGTTTGGAAATTAAAAATGAATTCAGGAGATCTTAAAACGTATGGGTATACCAAATTCTCATAGTTGGATTTTCTTTATAATTAAAAGCATTTTCTAACATAGTTTTATATAACTTTTTTAACTTCTCAACATATACTAGAATGATAAATCTTTATTTGGGAATAACAACCCTAAAATAGTACACAAATGAAAAAGGAAAATTATGCACATTATAATAATTTTTACTTTTCGTACATACATATTTGAGAAAAATATTGTAATCATGTCAAAAATCCGACTTTGAAATTTTAATGCTTCTTTATGTTTTGAGGTCCCCTAAAATCAGTCACAATAGATTTTTTTTTTTTTCCATAGTCTCAGAATTATAAAAAATCTGTATGCATCGGCTTTGCAATGAAACAATAATACGTATATTAAAATTTTACTAGGACTATTTAAATGAAATAAAATTTAAAATTTTTAATATTTTAAAAATGTTTCCTACAGACAAATTTTTCTTTCCTTCCTTCGGTTTTAAAGTATTGCAATTTAAAATTATGTAGTTGTGTGGCTTAAGGCTGATTAATACACTTGGGTCCTCGGCCTACGTGGTTGTCTTTGTAAGGGGGGGGGGGAGACCCAGTCCCGTATTTATGTTAGTTTTGGAGAAAAACACGGCAAAATCCTAACGGGTCCTGGGGCAACTGAAACCTGGGTCGAACCCGGCACATCCTATCTACCACAATTTAATAATATAATCTAAGTATGGTGCATCAATAAGTTTTTTTTTTTTTTTTTAATGTTTGAATGTTACAAATTTGAATAAAATTTCAGCGTTCAAACATTCAATTACATTCAAAGAAAAAAAAAAAAAAAAAAAAAAAAAAAAAAGAATTCACAAAGTAATATCAAAGTATGTTTAGAATATATAGTGAAAAACTGTAATAATGTAAAATCCAGTGAAAAAAATTTATAAATTAATAAGCAGGCAGCATTAAAAAAAAAAAATAATAATCATTTATATATATATATAATTTTTCATTTAGATAGTTTTCAAGAAATTTTCATATACATATGCAAATTTTCATAACTGCAATGCCGTAAAGAGCAAACATACATATTTAAAGCATTTACTATCACCATAAAATTGCGTCAGATGTTTCAAGATTTTCATATTTTGACACGATTTAAAAAATTTCCCTTACTTTTACAGAAAAATACTAAAATGCACTCTAGTTCATCATTAAATATACATATAGTACGTTCGAATTTAATTCGTTTATTATAAAGGAATGGTTCTAAAAAAATATTATTAGGCATTAGTTTTTCAAATCATCATTAAAGGGCCCGAATATTATGATGAATAAACGATCTTATTGTATTTTTTATGTTGAAAACATTTTGACACACGTGTATAATTCTACATGCTTTGATATAATTATTATGCCCTTTCAAAAAAATGTTCGACATTTTAACGAGATTCTAGCGTGAACTAACTGCAAATGCATATATCAGGGATGGAACACGGGCGCAGAATTCATACCACTATCAATGTAAGAAAATTTTCTACCTCTTAAATCGACGATATTATAGGTAGAGAAATTTCTTAAACACATTCCGGTATGAATTCTGCGCCCGTGTTCCATCCCTGATATATAAAACGTTATTCTTATGACTGTATCTTTAAATTAGCGATGAAGAAACGATTTTTTTATTATATTTTTTGTGGTGAAAACATTTTGACAAACAAACATATAATTCTACATTCACTGATATTAATTATTATGCATATTCCAAAAAAAAAAAAAAAAAAAAAATCGGCATTTTAATGAGTTTACAGCGTTAATTACAAATGCTTCTGTTTTATGTTATTCCTATGACTGGACCTTTAAATCAGAGAAAATCGAGACTTGTATACAGTGCTAATTGCTGGGTAGCGGTAAAAAATGTAAGTTCTCACTGTACGGCCTTTTCGCCTCGTTCGGACAACCGCTCAGCGTTGCCAGATGAAATCTTAAATTATCCCTACTAAATGGAGATAAAATCCCTACATTCCGTACGTGAAAATATTTTTACCCTATAAATTACCCTACACTTCAAACTATTAATTGAAAGTATGTAAAATCATATAATTATTTTAATATTTTCTAGCATTAAAAAATATATATATATCCATTCTTATTGCATACTTGCCAACCATCTCATTATAAACCGTACAATTTTTGTACCCGGCTTTTTATTTTCACACCAATAATTTTTTAGAGTAATTTTAGTCTGATTTAATCGTAACAACATTTGAAGAGAATTACTCTAAAAATATAGTGGTGTGAGAAAAAGGGCGTTATCGATTGTACGGTCATTAATCAGATGGTTGGCTAATATGCTATTGATATACACATAAGTTGATTGTTGAAACAAACGGACAAACAAAAACAAGTCCCCAAAATATACATACAAGTGTAAATACGTGAGGACAGTAAATAAAATGCACTACAATTTAATAATTTGTTTAAATTTAATACGATTAGCTCCATATTCATATTCTATTAAATTATTAAATCAATCAATTAATCTCCTTTGACATGTTTTCACATCAAACTTATCTAATAAATTTAATTTAGAAACAGATAGGTGCAACTCTTTAGAAGGTGTGGCTACACGAAATGGGTGGTGTGAGCATATCAAAGAGAAATAAAAGGTTTATTTACAGAGAGGATAACGAAAGAAAACACATTCTGACGTAATGCAAAATAAAATTCGCTTTTAGATCAGTATAATATATTTACGAATAAGATTTTGTACTGCACAATATATTTGTTCTTAGGGGTGGGCGTATGCAAAAAGCTTGATAATTGTTGATTGAAACAATAGAAATTTCGAAGAAATTTCCTTTTAACATATACATGACTTATTGTCCAATTTATTTTTAAATTTTGACGTTAATTATATCAAAATATTAAAAAATTATTTTATTTTTTATAGAAATTATATAACAAATTTATCATTTCGCAATTAAAATTGGAAAAAAAAAAGAGGACACATTAAAAATATGCAAATTTCTCAACTTTTACAATTTATTCCGAATCAATCATAGTAACGCACTTTATTTTCTTTTACTTACTTTCTTGAGTAATTTTCCCCAATATATTACTAAGATTAAACAGGAAGAAAACTATTACTTACAAAACTTTGAATAAACACCATAAAATGCAATAAAATCGCGTGTTGTCGCTTTGACTGCAGCACTCGTGTCTACTTTGTTCGCCTGATGAAGGGTCGAGTCCTCTTCCGACCTGAAACAATTGTTGCGATTTTATTGTATTTTATGATGTTTATTCAAAGTTTTGTAAGTAATAATTTAAAACGCCAGTTCTGTGGTGCTTTCTTATTAAGGAAGAAAACTACTCTTAAAAAAAAACGTAGTATGAAAAGAGGGCGGTACTGGAATAAATTATAAATGCTGTCAACTCTGAGTTATGAGATGTTTCACTTAGCATCATTCTCTAATAACATAATGTATCAGAAACAATGTATTGCAAGCAACTCTTTCAACAGATAAGTTTAAAACATTTGCGTTTTTAAAAAGACTTTCAAAAATTTCATTAGCTATTAGAAAAATCCCTACAAAATAAAATTTTTTAAAAAATCCCACCCTACGCAAAAAACAGAGCTGAAAATCTACTGTAGGGAGAAATCCATACATCTGGCAACACTGCAGCCGCTATTGAATCGCAAACAGCACTAGCGCCTCTTTCTCAAATCCATGAAGCGAGCGAGTTTATTATACGTGCAGGTGGTACCGGAGAAAATGATAGCTAGGAGCTGGGAGGAAGAGTTGTTGTTGTAGGATTTAAGGCCGATTGACTCCTGATGTGTCCTAGGCCTAGAGGGAGAATGCCCTCCGTGGGGGTCTTTCTAAGGGGTCCTAGCCCGTATTTACGCAAGTTTCGGAGGAAACCACGGAAAACTCCGAACGGCTAGGTCGATGAGCGCGACCTGGGATCGAACCCGGCACCTCCCATCTACCAGCTTTGAGCGCAGAACCGCTCGGCCGCTGGTGGGCCGGGAGGAAGAGGAGCCGCAATGAGTTTGTTTTGCTTTCGCGGTTAGTTTCGTTGCAGCTCGTTACTGTTTTGATGACGACTAAGGCAGTTTAAAAGTCTGCAATAAAATATTTTTAAATAATTTTGGAATGATGTATTATAAGTAATTCAATCATAATTAGAATTAGAATTATTGAAATTTTACAATATTAAAGAGCTGCCTTCTAACAAATTTTTGACATCTAATCTTCAATTCCAATTCAAATAAGTTTTAAAATGATATTATTTATGAAATTCTGTTAAACAGAAGCTGAGATACAAAAGTAATGTAAATATTGTTATAAAAATATTTGTGTTTTATTTTTACCGTGGTTTTATCTGAAAGTTGAATAATTCTGAATACCGTTTAAAAAATCTTAGAACAAAATGTAACCTGTATATCGGAATACAAAAATTTGCAAAATGTAAAAGAATTAAGACGTTCCTGGTTTTCCATGTTTTTCTCCAAAACATTCGTAAGAAATGTGAATGGCATATGATTTATCTGGTTTTAAAAACCAAATAATACCAATTTTCAATACATTATTTTCACATTTTAATACCTTTGCCCCACCCTTCCCTTTCTTGCTCCTCCTAATATGTTTTACACTTTTGAAAATATCCACTTTTTTAAGCAGTTAGTTAATCATTCTTTCAAATTAGTGACCTCCGGAATATTCGACCATAGTAAACTCGTACTTGGGGGTGTGTACAATATGTTGTTTTAAACAAATCTGATTGTTGCAAATACTACCAAACAAATTGTACATAGATCAGAAAATTTTCTAATACAGCAAACTCATAATCACAATTGCCTATGAAAACCACCCCCCCTCCTCTGGTGACCACCACCAACCTGTTCGCATCCCATAAAAATTTGACAATACAAACTAACTTTAATAAAGAAGCACCACAAAACTGCCGTTGTTCAAATTATTACTTACAAACTTTGAATAAACACCATAAAATGCAATAAGCTCGCAACAATTGTTTCGGGTCGAAAAAACACACGACCCTTCATCAGGCGAATAAAGTAAGCGCAGCAGTCAAAGCGGCAACGCACAAAATCGTTAAGAATGAAAAGAATTTTATGAAGTAGAAAGTAAATATAGCTACTGGTGTGAGTAGAATTGTACAAGAAATCAAGAATAAAAAAATAAATGAGTGCGATTAAACATATAACAATCTAAGGATATCAAAAATTAAACGAAAATCTAAGTTACATGAGTAATTTCCAAGCATCAGAGAAGAAAGGAGTGGAAGAAATATCATTAACAAGATTTTTCGAATTTTTAAATATGTAAAGTGCTTCATGAATATCCAAATGGGAGGAACAGACAGGAGATGAAATTATGTTAGTTTTGGAAAAATCAAAACGATGACCTTGAGACCAGCAGTGGGAAGCAATGGAAGATTTGGTAATCTCTTCATTATGAACATTACGACGGTGCTCATTTATTCTGTATTTCAAACGCCTCCTAGTTTGACCAATATAACCTAAGTTGCAGGACGAACACGGAATTAAATAAATTCCAGAACGGTTTTCGGTGGGAATGGGATCCTTAAGAGAAGATAATTTAATTTTATTGACGGGTTTGTAAATAACTTTGAAACCAAACGGTGAAAGAATTTTAGAGATTTTAAAAGAGAGTGAAGAATAAAAAGGTAAAACAACTGGGATGAGACTGTGATCGTTTAATTTGGGAGCAGAACGTTTAGGATTCTTAAATTTATATAGAGCTTTATCGATGATAGATGGGTTACAGCCACGAGAGAGAGCAAGAGATTTTAAATAATTAATTTCTTTCCAAAGATTAGACGGATCAGAACAAATGTGTAAAGCACGATAAACATAAGTGTAAAAAGCATTCATTTTTTGTTGAGGGGCGTGGTTAGAGAGAGCATGCGGCGGCAAAGAGACTGAGAATGGTTTTCTAAAAACAGTAGTTGAGAAACAATCCTTTTCTTTATTCACAAGAACGTCAAGGAAAGGCAAAGAGCAATCCTGTTCAACCTCAAAAGTGAATTGAATGCATGGGTCAATCGAATTTACCAAAGAAAGTAAATTGGACAAATCGACATCAGGGGAGACAAGAACGAAAGTGTCATCCACATACCTAAACCAGTGAGGAAATTTCGGTGTATATAAATTTTATTTATTCATAAGTTTTTAAACGTAAATATTATCAGGTTCATTATTTGAAAAGATTATCCACAATATTTTATTGAAGTTTCAATAATAAATCAGTTAATCTTGTAATTTTCTAAATATTTACATGATTAAAAAGTAACAACGTTTGTTGCTGTCATTAAAAAAAAAAAAAAAAAAAATCCAAAGTGCAGCAAGCTATAGCAAAGATTCAGAATTAAAGAAGTTTTGGTTATATTATCAAAACAAATTAAGCTAGTATCTCTCTTAGCACAGGCAGCACGGATTAAAAATTCTTAATCCGTGACATGCATACATCAACCGGATTTCCACATTCCACAGTTAGTTTCCGATCCGAGTTCGCTTCGCTGTAGAAGACATGCAAGTCAATCCATCATACACCCCTGTGTGAAAATAATAGACTAGTTTCACGCATGCCCAAGGAGGCCTAATAGCATTCTTTCATAGAGAGCCGATTTGAGAAAGACGCGCTAGTCAGAATTAAAGAAGTTTTAGTCATATTATCAAAGCAAATTAAGCTATCTCTTTTAGCACAGGCAGCACGGATTAAAAATTCTTAATCCGCGACATGCATACATCAACCGGATTTCCACATTCCACAGTTTCCGAGCTCGCTGTAGAAGACATGCAAGTAAATCCTTCATACACTCCCGTGTGAAAATAATAGACTAGTCTCACGCATGCCCAAGGAGGCCTAATAGCATTCTTTCATTGACAGCCGATTTCGATTTGGGAAAGGAGCGCTAGTGCAGCCAGCCATGGTAGGGTGTTATTATCTTATCGGAGAAGTATAGAAATACTTTACTTTTTCATCTGGCTCTGGCAACAAGTCCATATACTCAGTTTAGAGTTGGACTTGCGTTAACTTATCTATAACCCAATTGGTTCATTATTTATATAATAGACGTGTGCTTTATCAAAAATCTAAAACAAGAAATCCTGTTAATTTATTGGTGTCAATATATTAAGATATTTCTGAAATATTTTATTTTATTTTCTCTTTTATTACACAAAATTTTGCGAATCTTAAACGTCTAAATTTAATTACTGCATCATTATTATTAGCAGACTCTTCAAAGTACATGATTAAGTTTATCTTATTTTATTATTATTATCATTATTATTATTATTATTACAAGACTAAAAATCTGGAGTTGTCGTTTAACCTAATTGCTAATATTAATTTTTCTCCATTTATGTTTAGACTAAATATAATTATATATCTTGTAATAAACAGGCAGATAAAAAACCAATATCTGCACTTTATTAAGGGGCGCAGCCGTTAGTAATAAAATTTGATTTTAACACGTTCGCGATCGCGTACGTAGATTAACGTCGTTTGAATATATTGAAATATATACTCTTTGAAATCCTTATATATTTTATTCTTGATATTCCATATATTCATATTTGTGCAAACAAAATACTATGGATACAAATACTTTCACTAAAAGGCGTGTAGTTATTATGTATATATATATACATGTAATATAAATTTGAATACGGAAAACCTTTTTCTGAAATTATGTAGCTTGAAAGAATAACACCCACAGGCTGTCAAAAAGACAAAATCATGGGGCCGCGAAAGAGTATTGCCACAGCTGCCAAGTTTTTAAAATAATTCCAGAATGTTTTTAGTCACGCCCTTTTTTCACACCGTAATATTTGTAGAAAAAATTTCTTCAATATATAACCTTTGGTGCCACCAGTGTTGGGCATAATTGATTAAAAAGTAATTGAATTACAATTAAATTACAATTATACTAATTATTTTACTGTCAAGTCAATCGATTAATAAGTTATTGATTGCAAGTAAATTGAATAAGTAATTCAATTTGTTTGTAATCAATTACTTGTTAATTGATTGGCACTAAAAAACTGTAATTTAATTGTAATTCAATTTCTTTTTAATCAATTATGCCCAACACTGGTGCCAACCAGGGATCGTACCCTCCACCCTATTATCAAGACATTCTAGCGATGAGAAAATTTCTCCTTTTTCACCACCACTAATTTTATGCATAAATATTTGTGGTATTTACATACTGATGTGTGGTGATTAAATAGGATTGGGAGTATTGCATATAAATAGTGGTAGCAATGAAGAAGGAAATTTCTCATATATGAGAGTGTCCTGAAAAAAGGGTGGAGAGGATGACCCCTGGTGCCAGCATTTTAATTCATTCCGGAGTATTTTTTGCCCTGCCTTTTTTTATACCACTTATTTCTTAAGGATAAATTTTTCTTATTTCATCGAAGTTATATATTGTGGAAAATTTTTCTAGAAATAAGGTAATGTGGAATAAAGGCGGAGCTAAAAACACTCCGGAAAAAATTTAAATATTGGCATCTATGTATAACTATGATTAATTATGAAGAAAATTACTTTAAAAAGATTACGGAAGAAGAAGAGGATGGGACTAACAACATTGCGGAATAAATTACAAAGCTTGGCAGCTATGTCTTGCCATAAAGTGTGTCAATATTTTCAATAAAATACAGAGTTGCCAAGCTCCTTAATTTATTCCGGTGTATTTTCAGCCCCGCCTCTCCCCCCCCCCCTTATATTAATAATATTTTTTATTATTTTATCATTAATTATTAGTATACCGTTATTTTATAGTATATTACCTATATACTATAAAACTTATTCTATAAGTAGTGTGAAATAAACTGAATGTGTTCCAGATTAATTAAGGAAATTGACAAAGCTCATATACAGTTAGGTAACTGTACCGTTTTTAGCAAATGCATGCTATTATTTTTATTTATTTACTATTAAATATGTTATTTTTACAATTTATTAAAATTTTTAGCAAGAAATTCTAAAAAAATCAACTCTCATCACTCCAACCAGCAGTAATGCTGCAGAGTATGAAGTCTCCGCCCTGCCTTTGGATAACTTTCAGGGGTGAGAAACTTCCGTCTTTTTGCGCCCATTATTTTTCACAGTTATACGTATACCTATCCTATTAAATTATGACACATTATTATAAAAATAGGGTAAATACTTTTGTGTGAAAATAGTGGCAGCCCAAAAGGCTGAATTTTCTTAATTTTGAAAGTGTCTTCTGAAAATGGCCGAGATTTCAAGCTCCTTTCAGCAGTGACAAGGGTTAATAATAATAGCGTACCTGCCAACATCATAATTAATATTCCGTAGCTATTGTATTTGTATCTAAGCTTTCTCGAATAACTGAAGGGGATACGCGTATAACGTGTAAATACAAAACACGGCAAAAAAAAAAAAAAAAAAAAAAAAAAAAATCAAATAGTACTCGTGCAGCGAAGTAAACAGTCCAGTATAATACGTAAGATAAAATTTGTTTTTTTCTTCACAGTTAATCAAACCTTTCATTCCTCTATGCCGTAAATCACCCAAATTTTCCCTTCTTAAATACAGTTTATGAATAAAAAATTTTGTTATAGTTCACTTTTAATAAAAATGAAATAGTTTATTACGTCACTTTATGCGCTAAAATTTAAATAGATTGAGGCGTACGAAACCTTCAGTATTCAATGTAAAATAAACTATTTCTGTTGGGTATATTTTTATTTTGTAAAGTGAGTTCGCATGAGAGTGTTTCTATAAAATGTTACATTTAATTTTGGCGTACAAACCTACAATATATAATATTCAAAAATATAGATAACAAGATTTAAACAAAAAATTAATGGTAAATATCTGGGAAAGGACATTTAATATTTAATCCTTTAACTGCCCAGGGCGTATATATACGTTTTTCCGAAGTACGATCCTTTGTACTGTACTGCTATTAGTGGAACTACTGACACGGTTTGACAGTACAATAAAATAAACTTGAAATCGAACTTGACAATGGTTTTGAAAGATTTACTCATTTCAGAGTTGAAAGAAAACGATGTTTCTTTAAAGCGAATCTTTAAATTTTCCTCGGCAGGTAAGGGGTTAATACAAAAGAGATAATGTTCAAAAGTATTCCTATTTGGAGTAGTAACCCCCGCCTCTAAAACACCAAATTATTTAACATTTTCGTGATAAAAAAAAAAAAGAGGTGAAATTTTATCGTCAACAATCGAAACGGTAAATATCATTTATTTAAATATGTGAGGGTCCTATAAAGAGTCAAACAAAATAAAATTGAGAAAAAAAAAAAAAAAATATTTAAAATATTATTTCAGAAGAAGCCAGAGGGTGGGGTTATTTCTCATTCAGAATGCCCTCAAAATTTCTTGTCCGCAATGCGTTAATTTTACGAAAATAAGTTAATTTGTATAGTAAATATCGAAACCTTACTTAGAAAACAAAACAAACAAAAAGAAAAAAAAGACAATAAATAAACTAATATTTTTTAAAGATTGGATTGAACTTGCATAAATTAGTCTGCATACTTGCCAAAAACCTAATCAATATTCCGTAGTGTTGTTAGTACAGCCCTTTTTTTCACACCAGTAAATCTTTAGAGTAATATTCACCAAATGCAATTGCAATTAAATAAGAAAAAAAAATACTCTAAAAAGATTCTGGGTGAAAAAGAAGGCATAGCTAACAATACAAAGGTATATTAATTAGTATGTTGGCAAGTATATAAAATTAATTAAATAAATAAATAAGCTTACCTTTTAATAATTTCCTCACTGGTTTCTGAGATATATTTCTAATTTGGATTTAAAGATAAAAAATGCAATTCAATATTGAGCGCAATATATATATATATATATATATATATCTTTGGCGAATAATGCGTACAATTTTAAAGAAAAAGACGTCATTATGCACCTAAATTAATTTGAAAAAAATATTTGGAAACTGTTTCTTTCAATATTAAAGGAAAGTACAGTCAGAAAAAAGTAAAAGCGCCCTTTCCAACTAAAATCGTCGCAATTCGTCCTATATGTATGCGGCTGTTGCCAATCGATTAGTAATAAAGTCTATTTTATAACAGTATACTTAAATTTTGCTTGGGGGGTCGTCTACATATTAAAACTAACAGAAACTTTTTCTTTTTCAATAGTAACACCTATTTGTGACCGCATATTCAAAATTCTGAGATCAAGGCGGATCGGAAAAAGTCCTATTTTTATACTTTAAATTAATTCTTGATAGAGTTGTAAGCGAAAACGTATTAGGGGTACGTCCATATATTTATAAGGAATAAATTATGACCTCGAACATATAGTAAGTTATTTATCAATACATACATATCGGATATAAGTACAGAAACTTTAATTATGAAATAAAATAAAGTTGAGTAGCCAAAGTTATTGTACTTGTATCTAAGCTTTCTGGAATAACTAAAGTGGATAGCCGTATAACGTGCTAACACAATATAAATTTTTACAGTAATATTCTCTAATTGCAATTACGATTAGATAAGATGGACAAAGCTGCCAACCAAACCCGGCAAATTGTCAGTACCGCCCCTTTTTCTACACCACTTAATTTTTAGAGTATTTATTTTCTTCATTCAACGTAAATTTATTTGAAGAGAATTACAGGGATGGAACACGGGCGCAGTATTCATACCACTATCAATGTAAGAAAATTTTCTACTTCTTAAATCAACGATGTTATAGGTAGTAAAATTTCTTAAACAGATTCCGGTATGAATTCTGCGCCCGTGTTCCATCCCTGGAATTACTCTAAAAATTAAATGGTGTAGAAAAAGGGGCGGTACTAACAATTTGCCGGATTAGGTTGGCAGCTCTGTCTATTGTACTTGAATTCCATATTACGAATAGTGTAAGATCAGTATCTGTATCTTTAAAAGTGGTACTTTGCTTTAAATAATTTTTTCTTAATAAATGTGAATTTTACGCCATGATTAAAATTAATCGAATATAAATAATATTGTGGTTTTGCTTCAATAATACATATGATACGCTAAAAAGTTTTTTAAAAACAATGGGCTCTTCCCACCTGACGTCAGAGTTCAGATGATAAGTGATAAACAAACAGCAGACGAAGTCTTCTATATCTATAGCGATTGCTGAAATAACATATTTCCTATTCTTATTTTTGATTAATCGTATTTAATCTGTGTTATTTTTTTTTTATACATCCTCATTTTTAATCCATTTTATATCATTATTCATCATCTTTTCTTTGCTATATGCATTTACATCATCATTTAGTTTATATTTGTTATTGATGTTCATGGAGAACATGTGAAATACTTTGGTTTTTGGTACTTAAATCATTGACAGTGCAACATCGTACAGTGTAAAGCTATTTAGGCCAGTGACTAAATTAATTAACTTGTTGTAACACCTTTATGCAATTAAATTTAAATGAAAACATTTTAAAATTACAAATTATAATCCATAAACATTCCACAAGAACAAATTATTATTTATTGCTGGATCAGTTTATGTAACAGTTACACTACAACATACAAAAATCGATTCTTACAGGTGAAAATAAATAAATACATAAAGTGTTTTTTAAAAAAATATTACATTTGCAAATACAATTGTTCTACTGTTTACAAATGCACAATATTACTTTTATTTTATTTTATATTAAATTCTAGCAGGCATTGCTCGCTTCGCTGGTCACTAAATTCAAAGGAAACTCTTTTCTATATATCTTTATAAAAATAAAATCAAACAAAATACTGAAATTACTCAAAAGCTCGCTCCAGGTTCCTGCTGCCTTCGGCAGCGATTTGGTCAGCCGCTAAAACTCGGGCGCCTGTCTCTATTACCTGCGACATTGGTTTACCAATGGGCTTACATTTAGGTGCTTATTAGACAACAGTTTCGAAATAGATAATATCAAAAGGATTGAAGTATCCCTTTTATATTTGAATTCCAGTTACATATGAACAACATTATACGTGGTTCACATAATATTTGCTTTTAAGTTATTTCCTATGTTTATTTTGTTTATCAGATCAACCATAAAATTACAGAAATTTCACGCGAAGTATTACAATATGCTGTGACTGGCTACGTCTGTCGCATGAGACAATTAATTTTTGTGGTTATATATAATTCATGGTTTGTAAACCTGATCATAGTACAGTACAGCCTTACATTTTTGTCACCATTTTAGACTTAATCCCTTGTAACAATATGCTATGAGTGCTATTTCTGCCGTATTTTAATCAACTAATCTTTTTATGGTTTTATATACTGTATTTCCCATTAAACATATTTTTATTTTTATTTATTTATTTAAATATTAATTTGAATTAATCAAATATTTCTGTTTGACAGCGTGCAATTGCAGTCACACACAGAGGCTCATTTATTTGTATGATACATCAGCATAGTGATTAGTATATATACATAAAAAAAAAAAAATAATAATAATAAATAAATAGGTAAACATTTTTTTTTTTTTTCCCAATGGCTAGGCAAAAGTTACAGAGGACTATAAAGATACAAATCAAATTATAGACAATATAACATAGAAGACCGAAGTCATTGCCTAAGGAGCGATCTTGCCTCCCAATATCTCGACTCTTCTGTAGAACATCGAAGAGCCCTACAACGGGACAGATGTTCCCGGTCCATTACTTCTCCAGAATCACAAAGTGGGCAAGTAGGGTCGTTTAAGATACCTATGCGCTTCAAATGAGCGGCAAGGCAGTCATGTCCTGTAGATAATAGGTAAACATTATCGTGCTACATAATTTTATTATAATGCTCCAGTGGCGGCTTTTGAATTTTTGTCGCCATATTAGAGATGTATTTTTTTTGTATGAAAAGGGGAAGACTATTTTGCTAATAATTTTATCAGACACCTTTTTGTTTATATATGAGAATTATTCCCATTCTGTTTATATTTTTAATGGTTTTTAGGTTTAAAATACTGCTTGCTGAAATAAATTTGCTATCTTTAAAACTGCATTTTTTCTATAGATTTTCTATAAAAATAAATCATTTATTTGACTATTATTTAGGTTTAATATATATTTTTTTTCTTTTTGTAATATCTTATAATTTTTTTCTTTTATATATATTTTTGAAACGCTGCTTAGATTAAAATGGCTGTTGCTATGTTAAACTTCTTGTCGAAAAACATTCGGTGTACTTCAACATTTACATACAATCTTCTGCTGTTGCCACCTAAAATTCATACTTTAGTTAATTTTAAAAAATCTAATTGTCCGATCGATAAGGCGTTTAATCAGTCTGATTTACAAAAATTGTCCCTTTCATTTGGTACCTTATTTATAACGATACGACTGATATTTCTAATTTATTTTCTAATTTTTCTAATTTATTTTCCCCATTTTAAGTAATTTTTAGTTCCCCATCATACTATAGGTATGGGGAACTTAGGTAATCGTGAAAAATTTCGACCTCTTTTTTTTACTTTTTTATACGTTTTCAGGTGTGAGGAATCCGAAAATGACAAAATTTGTATGGTGTCCGTCTGTAGGGTGTCTGTTAGTGTGTTAGTCCGTTAGTTTGTTAGTCTGTTTACACGATATCTCACGAACAAATTGATCGCAGAGAGGTCAGATCAGTTTTAAAATGTTACTTTCGAAAGAACTGGAAAGAACCCTATTCATTTACTGGAAAGAACCCTATTCATTTGCAACATTCGAATTAAAAAACTTCGTAAGTTATGAGAAATTTACGATTTTCTTAACATGGGAGAATAGGACAAAAATTCACTTAAACGTGCATTAAATGGAAACTTTTTACTGTAAAAATGTCAGACCAGTTTTAAAATATCAGTTTTGATGCCGGGATGAACATCAGTAACTTTAGATATGATACTTTGAAAATTTCGCAAGTTATTGGAAATTTACGAATTTCTTAACATGGCAGTATAGGGCAAAATTTCACATAAACGTCAATTTTGAGGGATATTTTCATCGTAAAGATGTCAAAATACTTTCGAAGTACTATTTAGAATACTGGCATGAATATCATAGACTATGATTTTTTCAATTTAAAAAATTCGTAAGTTATTTGGAATTTACGATTTGCTTAACATGTCAGAATAAGGCAAAATTGAGTATGAACTTCCATTTTGATTATCATAAATACGTTAGACAACTTCAAAATTACATTTATGATATTGGTTTGAACATGATTGAATACAAATATTCTAATAGGAAAATTTCGTAAATTTTCGTAATTTACGATTTTATCAACATAGCGAAATTGTAAATTTTTCATATAAATCTGAATTTTGAGGATTATTGCATTGGAGATAGTAGCATGAAAACTAAACAACGGAATTGACCCTGATTAAATAAATTCATAGATTAGAATAAGATAAATATATCGAAGTGAACGGTGGATAGCCTATTAGGCGGGGATTTCATTCTGTCACTGTATCAAGATTTGGTCAAATTCATTTCTTTTAACATTATTATAATATGTCTCGCACTAGAAATTTGTGAGAACATAAATATGATGGGGAACTGAGCAGAGTCCACCTATGCCAACTAGTTTTTAAACTTTGTCGAAAAAAATTGTCAACAATTACATTATGGATAAAATTAAAATGGCTAATTTATCTGAAAGGTTATTATTTTCATTAGAGGGTTATTATTTTCACATTTTAATTAATTAAAAGAAAACTAATCAAAATTTCGAAAATCCGGCTTCGAGGGGCATCAGGAGAGGTCATTTGGAACCTCCATTCAAATATGTATAGCTCTGCGATCAGCCGTTTTCCTAAAAAGCTCTGGATATACATACACAATGACACACACACACAAACAAACATCTTATTTTATTATATATATAGATTAGATTAAAATGGCTGTTGCTATATTAAACTTCTTGTCGAAAAACATTCGGTGTATTTCAATACCAAAATTTAAAAAATCGCCTTGGAGGATCTATTAATGAAACTGATAGAATAAAAATATGGTTCATAGAGTTTAAATAATCTATTTAAAACAGAAAAAGGTTTCCATACAATCTTCTGCTGTTTCCACCTAAAGTTCATACTTTGATTAAATTAAAAAAATCTAATTGTCGATCGATAAGCTGTTTAATCAGTCGGATTTACAAAAACTTCCCTTTCATTTCGTATCTTATTTGTAACCATACGACTGATATTTCTAATTTATTTTCCTCATTTTAAGTAAACGTACTTTTTTTTCTTTTTTTATTCTGTCGAAAAAAATTGGCAACAATTAACATATGAATAAAATTAAAATGGCTAATTTATCAGAAAATAGAAGGTTATTATTTTCACATTTTAATTAATTAAAAGAAAACTAATCAAAAATTCGAAAAGCCGGCTTCAAGGTGCATCAGGAGAGGTCTTTTTGAACCTCCATAGAAATAGGTATAGCTCTGCGATCAGCCGGTTTCCTAAAAAGCTCTGGGTATACATACACAATGACACACGCAGAAACGTCTTATTTTATTATATGTATAGATTAACACTTTTGCTCTTAAGATCAATATTTGACTGAATTTGATTCTCAGAATTCGATTTTTCCTCCTCTATCACGTGATTGAGCAGATGACGCTGGAAAGAGTCCATTGCCTAAAGTTTGATTTTATATAAAAGAAATTTAATAAAAATTAAGTATTATATGTTACATCATGCAATAAAATTTAAATAACATAAGGCTCATTAACCGTAGAATAAACAAGTCCAGAAGTACGACGACAAGATTAAACGTAATATTCGCGTTAACAATCTTATAAACATTATTACATATAAATAAATATAAAGGATTACCGAATGTATCTTGCTATTTTAAACAGTAAGCCTCGCCTTATTGCGTTTTCTAAAATATTACTTTTGAGGTATACGAACCCTACAATATTCAAAGAAGAAGAAGAAAAAAAAAGAAATAAATAAAAGAAAGAAAAGGAAAGAAAAGAAAGGACATCAAGGTTTAAACAAAAGTTTAGTGGTGAAAAACCTAGAAAAGTTATTTAATATTTAAAAAGAAAGAATCAACGTTTCAAGATCAGATATGTAGACCTGCTAACAATGCTAGTTTATCCGTAATGGTATTAAGCCCCTCCTTTTTTTCACACCAGAATAGTTCCAGAGCAATAGTCTTCTTATTTAATCATGAGAACATATTGCTGTATATTACTCTACAACTATTCTCGTGTGGAAAATAGGCGGGGCCTAATACCATTACGGATAAACTAGCATAGTTAGCAGGTCTAGATATGTTCCTAGCTTGTAAAGTAAGCCACGCCTTTACACATTTTTCTAAAACTTTACATTATAAAACAAAATCATTTTACATAGTCGCGGTTAAATCATTTAAATTTTCTCTTCAGCAATCGATGTAGTAAATGCTATTGATGTTTGTGCAAACCAACATCAACATACACAGTTAAATGCGAAAATGCAAAATAGTTTTATTTTAAATATTGTTTCAGCGATACAGAAGGCGTTTTCTTTTGGAATTCTTTCACAATCTCTCTCCTGCACTGCGGTAATTTTACAAAAATAATTTAATTTGTGTATTAAACATAGAAATCATGCTTAGAAATTAATAAGAATAACATAAAAGTAAATTAAAATGGTTTTTCCATCAGGTTTTATACAGGTATTTAATTTTAGATGATACAAATGATAACATGCGATGGCCCCTTAACAGCAATAAAAGGTGAAGTATCACTGTAACTCGAATAATAATATTAGGAATGAGCTGTAAATATGAAACTCATACTTTTGATGATGTCTGATCAGTTCATTCAAAAATTAATATAGGTTACAATTCATAATTTTTTCGAGTATGAATTTATTAATACTAGTTAATACCCGTCAGAATTTGATGGATGACGTTCAGCTGAAATCTTTTCACAGCATACAGTTTAAAACACTCTTGCTTTAACATTTCGCATTACTCTTAACCAGTTTAAAACGCCCTGTTTTAATCAATTAGCTTTTGGTTGGAGGGAGGAGGGATAATTTTATGAAATTTCAATATACAAAATCAAAGTATACTCCCATTATAAAAACAAAATCCTAAGGCTTTCCTAATTTTATTCTAAATATGACCAAAAGAATGTTAGGAGTAATTAAAAGAAAGACAGAATCAATATTTCTTAATGAAATGGTATCAATATTTGTGATAATACTTACCAAATCATCACGCGTGTAAATTAATCCCACAATCAGGGGTCGGCGCGGTCACTTTTTTTCATACCACTATTTTTATAAAGCAATGTCTCTATTATTCTATCGAAGACAACTGCTGTTTCCTTTGATTGAATAGATAGATTTAATCGATTGAATAATACATATATTGCTTTATAAAAATAGTGGTATGAAAAAAAGTGTCCGCGCCGACCCCTGCGCAATAGATTTCCTCTCTGTCGCACCAAATCGACTAATAATCTATAGAACTACACTCGTTTAATGTTTACTGCACAATTTATTCGTTGCTTTTCACGTGAAATGAAAGAATACAAAGATTTTCAACATGATTATATTAACTTACTATCAACGATAACAGTTCACAATTTTTTAATAAAAGACATACATGAAAGACAAAGATTTCATTCACTTGTAAAATATATATTTAATTCTAATTTGCGAAGACAATAATAAGTGCATTTTAAGTGTAAAATAAAATATTTTTGTAAAAAAATAGAACCGACTCCAAAAAGGAGCTACTATTCAAACAACTAAAAATGAAAGAAAATTGGCAGAAAATGGAACTGTAGATTGCGCCTAAAAGTATAAAATAATTTCCTTCGCCAAACAACCTATAACACTACAATTAATCATAACTTTTGAAGTCGGCGCAAAATTAAATAAAATTTAATTAGTTTTTAAAGGTTTGTCTTTAGATCGGTAGCAACAAATGCTGTTGTCTCGAATGATCCATTTTCATGTTTCCTTTATTATTTTATCACTGTATACAATTGGTCCATTAGTAGCATCTACATAGAACAGTGAACATTCTTCACAATGCGGTACTTATGCTTCTACGAAGTTAGATCATCCTTGATGGCTTTTGAATTTGGCGATAAAACGTAAGGCAAAAAAATATACACGCAAGATGTATATTTTCATAATATATATTGTACGATGTGTTGTTTCATATTCTTGATTACTCTCTTGATATACCTTATTAAAATAATCATGATATCCCCCAAAAAATTAAATATGTTTGCCAGATAATTTTGCGATTTTTCGTTCACCAAGGACGTCAGATACCAGCGTCTTCGCCAACTTTTGCTGCTTACGAAATCTTATTTGTTTTCTTGAATCAAAGTAGTTTTCGGCTGCGTTTTGCAGGTAACAATGTGAGACGTGTATTTTGAATAGGATTTGATTTTTGTATTGAATACAGGTATCAATTTTTATTTAATTTTGCGCCGACTTCAAAAGTTATGATTAATTGTAGTGTTATAGGTTGTTTGGCGAAGGAAATTATTTTATACTTTTAGGCGCAATCTACAGTTCCATTTTCTGCCAATTTTCTTTCATTTTTAGTTGTTTGAATAGTAGCTCCTTTTTGGAGTCGGTTCTATTTTTTTACAAAAATATTTTATTTTTCTCTTTTCAGTGAAAACTTATTTATATAGAAGAGCATCAGAAGACGTTCGATGGAAGTTTCACAAATCACAACTTCCAAGAAAAGTGACATTGCTCAAAAAATGGTTTATGTCACTGAAAAATACGTTAAATGCACCCAATGTGAACAAAAAAGTTGCATCTCCATCTAGAAAGTTATCCACTCGAGAAACAGTTGTGCCAGTTTTATTCTAGTGAAGTTATTTTTAAGTTGATTTTTCTCAAATGCTGCATTTTTAAATTGTGTCACTTTTCTTGCGTTTATCGGATATGACCAAAAAACTATCTATTGAACGAACATACGTTAAATTAAAAAGTCTTTAGAAATGTAAAGAAAGGATACGCTGTATTCGTAACCGAAAATTCTGTTAGGCATATATATTGAACTTTACAGTAAATACGTGTCACCCGCTGCGCTGGAAATTGCGCAGCGTAAAGTTCAAACAAAGAGCAAAATATGCATTGCAGCTGACGGACAGAAGTTTCAACATGGATACTTACACACTGCTTTTACCAGTGTAGCTGCTTGCGTTCAGCAGTTAGAGTGAGAACAGACTTTTGTGAGTATCCTGTAATTTGTTTATATCTTAATGAAATCCTAATGAAACTTATGTCAGGCCAAGATCATTACGACAACAAAAAAAGTATTAAAATTAAATCATCTCTTACGAAGTTATAAGCTAACAAATTTCAACAACAACAATGAGAAACATGGTTTGTATTGAGAACCTCTTCCTTTATGAAGTCGGCTTAAAACGCCTATGCGTTAATCGATGTGACCGCTTACAATAACCATACTTTGAATTTTACATAGCATAAATATCATCCGCTACGCTACAACATATTCAAGGTTTTTCAAGTGTGCACAAAATAGAAAATTGTGAACAACCAAATGCACGTTTTAAGCATTCTGTTTTTAGCATTAATGTCTAAACTACCTTTGCGTACTACATCGATGATGCTCTGCAATTTTATAATTCACTTTTTTCCCCTGTCTTGAAACGTTTCCGAGATAGGATCGCTAACTCCACTCTTTTCCACCAGGTGGCGCTTTAGGTTGTTGAATCGCGTATAATTCACTTTTTTCCCCTGTCTTGAACCGTTTCCGAGATAGAAACGCTAGCATGAATGTCTAAACTATCTTTTTGTACTAAATCTATGATAATCTTCAACTTTCTAATTCACTTTTTTTCTCTAGAACCGTTTTCGAGATAGGAACACTAACTCCACTATTTCCACCAGGTGGCGCAGCAAGCGGTTTAACCTTGTACTGCAGGGCCACTTTACTATACTTACATACCATTTTTATCATTTTGGCTGCAGCCGTTTAGCAGTTAAAAGAGTTGGGACTGATTTTTTTGGGCACCCTGTATTTTCTTTAGATCGTAAAGATATTACAATGGGACCTATTGCAGACCAAGACCTTTTCAACAAAACAAAAAGTATCAAAATCGGAGCATCCGTTCAGAAGTTATGAGCTAACAAACATAAAAAAAACATACGGTTTGAATTGAGAACCTTCCTTCTTTTTTTGAAGTCGGTTAATAATAGTTTTGATACTGATTTTTCATTCCCATATTTGTAAAGTCACTTGGGTTTAATCCAAAATATTAATTCATTGTATTCTAAAAATAAACTGCATATCAGAATAAAGTTAAAATTTGTTTTTACTGAAAAAGAAAAGAAAAAGTTCATAAACAGTTTTTCATAGAACCAATTTTTAAAAATAAGTTAAATTGTTATATTCAATGACTACTAAAATTAATTATAAAATCAAAATAACTTAAAATGTTTCTTCCAATTGAAACTATCGTATATTAGGAAAATTTAAAAGAAATCATGAAATCAGAATGTTTTAAACGTAAAGATATAATAAAAATCAATTTCAAGGCTCATCTTTGAAATTCAGCTTAAAAGTTTGAAAATGAAGTTCAGACAGAAACACATTAAAACATATTGAATAATAATAATGATAAATCATATATTAAATTACGCCTTCCTTTTATGAATTGTTTATTTTTTAATTTATGAGAGTATTAAGCATGTAAATTTAGGAATAAAGCTACAGAAAACCTATGAAATGATCATTAAGATAATAGAAATGAAACTTTATCCCCTTTTAAACCCAAGAAGATGGGTTTAAAATATATTCCGTACAATAAATAAATAAGTAAGAATGAATTTAATACTTTAGCAAGTTAGTTTGCTCGTTAAATTTTTAATAATAAATTATACTATGTAATTTTTACTCGTATGAAATATCAATATTGTTAAGGTTATTTTTATTAAATTATTTTTTCTGTAATATAGTACCAAAATGAAATATCAGAGATTAATTTAAAATTAGATAAATAAATAAATAAAATAAAACCTCCTTTGATTTTAAATATCTATCTTCATTTTTTCTAAACAAAGTTTTCAACTCATAAAAACTAACTTTTAAAGAACAATAAACTCCGACAATTTGTTAATTTTAAAATATTTTTTTCTTTTAAGAAATTGAATAATAATAATAATATTATTATTATTATTAGGGATATGGTATAGTATGTTCATATGGTAACAGATGCAGGGATGGAACACGGGCGCAGAATTCATACCGGAATCCGTTTAAGAAATTTCTCTACCTATAATATCGTTGATTTAAGAAGTAGAAAATTTTCTTACATTGATAGTGGTATGAATTCTGCGCCAGTGTCCCATCCCTGCAGATGGCGCCACAAAAACTCTTGAAATATTATCCTGTGTAAGAAATTTTTCGGTGATATGAAAATGCATACGATGGTAGCCGATATGTATTCGCGAATCGCTTTGTTTTTAATATACTTCCTTGGAAAGAATAAATCAATGAATTAATCGTGTTAATTGTTTTTATTATTGAGCTTTAATCAGGCGTCTGCCATAGACATGTGAAATATCAATGTCGTCTGCTTGATTTCTATCGCCGATGTTCACATTGTACTGCATAAAGAGAAAGGAATATTTCCATTCCGAATTGGTTCATAATTTTCTCGCGCATGCCCAGATCGTGCGATTTTGGTCTTAAAGAAATACATTTGTGTTTCAATATATAAGATTTTTCATAATTAAAAAAATATGTTTTTAATAAAAAATATGCAGGGAATATGCTTCGGTCACTTTCTTATAACGCATTAAAAAAAAAAAAAAAAAAAAAAAAAAAGAAATTATGATTATAATAATTTTTCGAATAGATATGAATTAATGTTTGTCACATTCATTTAACATTAGCATCCCCATAGTTTGCCAGCTTATAACTCTACGAAACACTGAGCAAATATATAAACTTTACTATTTTCCGCGATGATTTAATCCAAATAATTAAAAAATATATATATCAAAAATGGGATTACCAATGAAAAAAATTAAGTTGATGCTAGTTTTAATATGTAGACGATCCTCTAAGCAACATCTAACTGCACCTTTATATACTAGTCATTATTACAAATCGATCGGTAGCATGTTTCTACGACATGCCTATCAGCCACTTGATTATGAAGCGTAACATTTTTAGTACCCCCCCTTTTTTTTTCACACCAGTCATTTTTTGAAGTAATCAATCTTAGAAAAAGACAATTCCATGTAATGTATACGCGCAACAATGAGTACTTACGAAAGTTGCCCGTTATCATTTGCAACATTACGATTTGTATAAAATAAAAAATTTAAAATGTTATTTATGAAAATAACTCTCATAATGTCTTGCAATTTTTTTGGGTGTCTCAGTACATGAGCAAGTGGCTATATTTACCCCATTTTAAATAGAGAACATCCCATAGTAAACTGGAATAACATTCAGTTTAAAAAAAATTTCGTGAATATTTACGGAAGTTAGAGAGCTCACAGGCAGACAGGCAGAAAGACAAACATGTACATTAATTTAAATAATAATCACTATTAAACACTGTTAGAAAGTGTTAAAAACGATTAATGCAAATGAAAATGCAATTCCAAATATTTCCAATTATAGCCTTTAATGAAACTGAATGTTTTTTTGTAACCCTGTAAATTTAACTGCCAATCATACGATATTCTATAGAAAACTTTTCTTTGTGCATATGTATTACATACTTGCTAACCATCTCATTAATAACCTTACAATTGTTAACGCCCCCTGAAAAAACGCCCCTTTTCTGACACCACTATATTTTTACACTGATTCTCTCCAAATGTTGTTAAGATTAAATAAAACTAAAATTACTCTAAAATGTTATTGGTGTGAAAAAAAAGGCGGGTACTAAAAATTGTACGGTTCATAATGAGATAGTTGGGAAGTATGGTATTATTAATGTTAATTTCATTAAGATCTGCGCGAAATAAAAGTGATAAAATAGGATTTATAGAAATACCTCTCATAGGACGCAATGTGTTAAATTCTTTTTGGTGTGGTATTATTAGACAATGGTAGTATTTAACCCATTTTCAATAGCGAAAATCCCATAGTGAACTTGAACAATACATAACAGTTTCAAGGAATTCCATGAATATTTATGGGGAGTTAGAGCGCGTAAAGACGGACAGACGAACTGAAGTCATAAACGCTTTTCAACTTTGTTAGAAAGTGTTAAGAAAATAAATACAGCGCCATTCATAAAAGCCATTCACGATACTTAAAAAAAAGAAAGAAAAAAAAAAAAAAAAAGCCCTTTAAAGAAGTCGTCTTTTACTACAAGTTGTTTAAAAAAATCTTAATCGAGGCAAGAAATATTATGAATGAAATGGATTCAGTTATTTTAAAATTTACATTATTGTCTGTACTGTAAAAACTCTTTGATATTAGTTTTAATTATAAATGCTTTTTTGCAGTAATTTTGTTTCTAAAAAATCTTTTATATCCTTGATCAAACTGACCAACTTAACATCATTTCTGATTGAATAAGGAGTATTTATTAAGTCCACTGAAAACTCTTGGTAAAAATAACAGGTTTAGTTTGTAATTTTTAATCTGAACTATATTTAATATTTAATATTTTAATTTTTCTATTTAAATTCAACACTACTATCTTAAAAGCTCTTTAAATTATTACTTGAATATTGGTTGGACACAAAATTAACTTTTCCAACCCTGAATTTCACCTATAATATCTACATCAAAAACTGTAAAGCTTTAAATACTTCTTTTCTATATTGACATTTCACAATAAATATCTGCTATAATTTCAAAATTGGAGATCTATAAGATCAAGGCCGCAGCCAAGGGAAGAAGGGGTAAATAATCCTCGAAATTTTGCAAAATGTTTTTAAATAAGCTTCACTTTTAACACTTAAAACTATGTACTAAAGTTTGAATCTTCCGTGAAATTTTTTTTAGCTACGACCTTGAATAAGAGGATTTTTTGAAAGGAGTTAAATACGAAAAGTTGTCAGTTTACATCAAGAGTTAACTCTTTAACTACCCTGGGCATATATATATATATATATATATATATATATATATATATATATATATATGTACGTTTGTTCGAAGTACAGTACTTTGTATTGTACTGCTACCAGTGAAACTACTGAAGGAAGTGTGTGTGGCGATACGTTGTATTTGAACCTAGGACCATCGTGATAGAAATCAAGCGTCATACCTCTGGACAAAAGGTTAACCCATTGTCCATCGGTAAGTTAGTATAATCTACCCCGAGAATGGCGCTGCTACAGTGCTCCCCGCCTCAGTGAGTACGAAATGTGGCGATAGGTTGTATTTGAACTTAGAACCATCGTGATAGAAATCTAGTGTCTTACCTATGGACAAAAGTTAACCCATTGTCCATCGGTAAGTTAGGATAATCTACCCGAGAATTTTGCCGCTACAGTTCTCCCCGCCCCAGTGAGTACGAAATCGTACGAGCGATGTTACTCGTTTGGGCAGTAGCAGTTGCTAGATGTCCGCGTGTAAAGTTGATGCCGCTGTTGATGCGCTGTGTGACAGGCTTCATGCTGTGAGCGTTTCACAGTGTCTGGTGCTGCCATCTGTTGTCCCAGATGTGAATTATTTGTGCCGTTTATTCGCACGTACATGGTTATCAATGAGGGAAGTGCGTGTCGCGATAGGTTGTATTTGAACCTGGGACCATCGTGATAGGAATCCAGTGTCTTACTTCTGGACAAAAGGTTAACCCATTGTCCATCGATAAGTTAGGATAATCTACCCGAGAATGGCACCGCTACACTACTGACGCGGCTTAATCATGCAATAAAATAACCTAGAAAGTAATCTTGACACTATTTTTGAAGGATTTACACATTTTAGAGTTGAGAGAGAACGGTGGCACTGGGAACAGTATCTCGTAAGTTTTCCTCGCAGGTCAGCAATATGCAGACATATGCTTTTATACAGTCGAGGAAAAAAAAACGCAACACCCGCTGTAATTTCGTTATTAATTGATGCAGGAACATCTAACAGACATAATTCAACAGGAAATTAAATGCACTTTCTGAAAATGTTATCGAATTTTGAATTAGGGGTCATCTACATATTAAAATGAGCGCCAACTTTGACTTTTTCAATAGCAACACCCAATTTTGACTTCATATTCGAATTTCTGAGAGTCTGGCAGTGCGGAAAAGTATACTGTTTGTATACTTTATCTTTAGTATTTATAGAGTTATAATCAAAAATGGGTTAGGGGGTTATCAGTAAATGTAGAAAAATAAAATTAAGATCCTATAAGAAACAGATAAAATTTTAATGTTTCGCACCGGAAATCTTTCAGGTAAGAATGAATTATAAAATTAATGACAAAACTAACAAAGTTAACTTAACTGACTTAACAAAGTTAATAAAATAACTTTGTTATTTTTTTAAGATTTGATTCGTTATCTCATGCAAAACTTTATAAGAGACGGCCCCCTAAACCACTCCAAAAGAAAGATTTATTTATATCTCGAAAACTAATAACTGGAATGAGCTGCAGATTTGCATACCCATATTTTTCATCATTAGGATTCATTTTATATAAAAATTAATATAGGTCATAATTCATAATTTTTATGAATATGAATTTATTAATATTTTTCAGAACTAAAAATATTTTTCAGTGTCAAAAGTAATGGTGGATTATGTTTGGGTTTCTTCACTGTATCTTGCAAAAAAAAAAAAAAAAAAAAAAAAAAAAAAAAATTATATCGTTCGTGTTATTTTTTGTGAAGATATTAATAAAAGTTTGAAATATGAATTTAACATTAGCACCTTCAAACTTTGAACGCTTATAACTCTGTGAAAAAATAAGTAAAATATATAACCAATATACTTTTTCGCGTTGTCGCGATCCCAGGAATTCAAATATAAAATAAAAATGGGGCATTACCATTGAAAAAATCAAAGTTGGTCCACGTTTTAATATGTAGACGACCCCCAATTCCAAATTTCAGTTTATTTTCTGAAACTACTCACAATTCCCCGACGAATGATACCTAATACATTTTTCTACATCGATTAGTAACGAAGTTAAGTTGAATGTTGAGTTTTTTTTTTTTTTTTTTTCTCCGACTGTACATGGACATTGAATCAAGGTAAACCAGTAATAAATCCTGACAGGAAATTTTGAGTGCGAGACATATTCACACTTAAAGGAGGTGGCACTTAAATAGAGGTGGACTTTATGAGAGATTTTGATTGCTGATGTTTATAGAACTATGACAGGAATTACTTAAAATGATTTTATTGAAAATGTTATTCAATCATTCCAATATGAATTTAACTTTTCCTTTCCTTATAAGTTTTGAGAATGTCAATGTTTTTCGGGTAGGCGGAAGGAAGGGGGCTTGGATTCGACACTACCCTGAGGCTCAAACATTACTGCATCCACAACCGCTTTGAAGTCAAAAGTTTCCTTCTCCAAAAGTAGAACTGCTTACCAAATTTAAAACTGGTAAACTTATGTTATTCATTTAGATATATTTACCTGAACTCCTTCCTATCCGCATAATTTTTATACTGCATAATTTCTGGTACTAGTACATACAGGATTCGTACTGGACTAATTTTCCTCCGGAGTATTATACCAATAATTTTGTACAACTATTTTCGTTATAAAATAAGTCTATAAATTTTAAACGAATTCTATTGTTTCAGAAAACTGGTGTGAGATTCAAGGAAAGCAGCTGGTCCGTACAAAGCCTGTCGTATGGAACTTTTCTGATTTTTTCGACTTCTGAATTCTGTCGCTAGAAAATTTAATTAATGAAACTTCATGGAATTCATTAATAAATACATTGTACTCAATATGCGTAATATTTCTAAAGCCTTTGTTAATCAAGACTCAAAATTCAAAGCATAATAATTTAACAAAGGTGTTATCATACTGAATGTAAAAAAATTTAAATTTATTATCTCTGTATATGTTCTCTGAATGTATTATCTCTTAATATGTTTAAAAAAATATTTAAAATTTTACTCTCTTTCTTTTCTTTTAATTTTATATGTATGTTTGTGTGTATATATGTATCCTTTGATTGTTTATAATTTAACGCATGCAACAATAACAATAATAACTTATTTACTCATATATGCATGTATAATTAAGAAAATTCCACTATTATCATATAACAAATATGCAAATCTAATGCTAATCGTACCTAACCGTATCTAATGCTGCCCTGTAAATCTAATGCTATTCATACTGTACAATATAGAAAACATTGCATTCTTTTGTGCATATAAATAACATATTCCAATTTCATTAAGATTTATGTAAAGTAACTAAAATTTGGTTTATAGAAGTATCTCTCATAGAACTCAGTGCTTTAGAATACTTTCGGGTGCCCTGTATACAAACCAGTGGTGGTATTTACTCTATTTTCCATAGAAAAAAAAATCCGAAATTGAACTTGAATAACATATTTCAATTTTATTAATATTTGTGTAAATTAAAGGTATTAAAGTATGGTTTATAAAAATACCTATCAATGAACGCAATGCTTTGGAATACTTTCGGTTGCCCCTGTATATGAGCTAGCAGAGGTATTCACTCTATTTTCAATAAGGAATATCCGATAGTGAGCTCAAATAATATATATAGGTTTCAAGAAATTCCATGAATATTCACGGGAGTTAGAGCGCGTACAGACAGACAGAAATACGGATGGACAGACAAACGGAAGTTATTAACACATTTCAACCTTGTTTGAGAGGATTAAACAGCTGAAGTCTTTAAAACTTTTCAACTTTGTTAAAAAGCGTTAAAAAGAAATAAACTGCGAAAATTTCATATGGTTTTGCTAGTCTTTTAACATTATTTCTCTCTTAAGTTGTTTTAATTTGCACGTGACGCCCTAAGAAAATCGACTATAAAAATTTTTAACGATATAAGTAGAATAATATAAATTTGCATTAAGTTCTTAAAACTGTTGATTTCACGTGTTTGAATGATTTTAGTTGCTATTTTAAAATAAAGGATCATTTTTAATGTTTATCATTTCATTCATAATCGCCTAAAGTGAGCACTTCGGCGTCGGAAAATATATGCCAAAATTCAAAATAAAGTGGTATAAGTCATCATTTTCAAATTTCAATAACTCAGCGAGATTTTCACTCAAAAAGATGATTTTTTTTCCCCCTTAGAGTGAGGAGAATATTTTTCTAAATATAAGTCTATACAACCTCTTGTACAAAAAAGGTCACATTTGAAACCTACTCTTAATTTTCAAAATTTTTGTATTTAGAAGTATTTTTATATCTTTAATAGTTTATGAGATAATCGCTGTATCATCTCTTTTGAATAATCCTGTATATATACCAGGCATATTGAAAGAGATTAAGAATACAACTAATAACATGGATAAGAGGTGCAACATTTTTTGCAATCATTATTTCTGTACGGAAATTCTTTTCCTATTTATATACTATTGTTTAACACTTTCCAACAAGGTTGAAAAGTGTTAATGACTTCAGTTTGTCTGTCTGTCTGCCTGTCTGTCTGTTCGTCTGCCTGCCCGTCTATCTGTCCGCGCTCTAACACCCGTAAATATTCATGGAATTTCTTGAAACTGATATATGATATTCAAGTTCACTATCGAATGTTCCCTATTGAAAATAGAGTAAGCACCTTTATTGGTTTGTGTACAGGGACGCCCGAAAGTATTCCAAAGCATTGTTTTATATGAGAGGTATTTCTATAAGCCATATTTTAACACCTTTAATTTGCCCAAATATTAATAAAATTTAAATATGTTATTCAAGTTCACTATTGGATATTTTCTATAGAAAATGGAGTAAATACCACCACTGGTTTGTATATAGGGACACCCGAAAGTATTCCAAAGCATTGCGTTCTATGAAAGATATTTCTATATACCAAATTTTAATTATTTTGCATAAATCTTAATGAAATTGGAATATGTTATTCATATGCTCAAAAGAATGCTTTTATGGTGTACAGTACGATTAGCATTATATTTACAGGGCACACAAAATTATTCAGTTACATTAAGGGTTATCAGTGGAAATTTGCTGGAATTGCATTTTCGTTTACATTAAGCGTTTTTAATACTTTCCAACAATTTTTAACTGTGAATATAATTTCAATCTGAGTACTTGTCTGTCTGACTGTCTATCTTTCTATCTATCCGTCTGTCCGCTCCCAGCATTTGTAAATATTTTCAGAAATTTTATAAAATGATACATGTTATTCTGGTTCACTATGGAATGTTCCCTATTTAAAATGGCATTAAATCCTCTACAACTAGTTTGTGTTCAGGAACGCACGAAAAATGCCAATACATTTCGTTTTGGGACAGACATTCTTATAAATCCCATTTAAATAACTTTCTACTATAAAAATCATAAAGAAATTCACATTTATTGTTAATATTCTAAAATGTTGTCTAAAATAATTATATAGACTATGATATGGTATTGACGCATAATTCTATGTCAGGGGGTTTACCACCCTTTAATTATAGTGCCTACATTTATTATCAAGTTTGTTATTAATTTTCTTGAAACTTTCAAATCTTAATCAACTTTTCGAGTGGCAACTAGATATGGAATACAAAGTATCAAATTTGAATTTCCTGTTTTTTTTTTTTTTTTTGTTAAATTATGCTGATAATTCCTATACATATAGATAAATCACTAAAAAATTGACTTTCGTATTCAAGAGGCCTCAAAACGTGATGTTATACAGAAAACAAAATGGATCTTCAAAAACCACTTTGTTTACAGTATGGGTATGAGAAATTAATTTTCCGTCCTGTGTCAGCATTGTTCAAAAAAGAAAAGAAAAGAAAAATGCAGCAAAACACATACGTCAATTGCATTTAATACAAAAAAAAAAAAAAAAAGTTTAGCTTAATTTTGGGTAGCCCTGTATATTGTCTACAAACTATATACACATGACATTGTATACGTAAATCTAGTGTTATATGTAAAACGCGTAACACAAAATGAAATAATCTTCCAGCTTTCTCAAGTATAGCTTCAATATATCCAATTGCTCTGGGTAACCCTGTAAATGAATTATTGATGATATCCATACCACAATTTACACAAAACATGCTTTTATGCACATAAAAAATGTGTTCATTTCACTTTGCCCATAGATGTCACTTATAGATATCAGCCCATAGATGATATTTATGAGAAATTTCGCTCATAGACGTACTGCATTTCAATTCTCTTAGATGGACCTGTACACAAACTCTTTGTCTGATCTCAACGAATAGTTTAGTGTAGCCTCACTTAACCCTTTCCGGCACACAGTAATTCTATTCATTTAAAATCAACTGCCACCGGAATTCAAGAACGATATTAGAAGAAAAAAATAATTGAAGTTTTATCTCTATATTATAGAAGGAAAATACTACAAAAAATTTCTGGGAAAAAATTTTGCACTTGAAAATTAATTAGGTGTTGCAGGACCTGTAACACTGTGTCGGAAAGGGATAATGATACGGTTCTGGAATACCGAGATTTGGACCTCCTGCTACTATTTGTTCTTGAGAAATGCTAAAACACACACAACAGAGAGAGAGAGGGAGAGACCAACCTTAAAAACATGATTTTTGCATTCAGGGCCGTATGCCTACATTTTTAGCCGTCCTAGGCGAAAGGTTTTAGCCGCCCTCCTAGGCAAACGATTTTAGTCGCCATACTAAGCAAGATTTTAGCCAACAAATATCTAGCCTACACTAGGCTGACCATATGTTCTCGAATCTCGAGGACAGTCCTCGAAAACTACCTTCGTCCCCAGAAAATTACAACACATTTGGGGACGCCGGTTATAAAGTTATTAATGTTTTATTATAATAATTTATTATATGCATAATAAATAAGCTGAAATAAGTTCTTTTAGGTGCTTTATACATAAAGATTTGATAATTTAAGGTGATTTAATTATTTATTTATTTTTTATCCTCGAAATTCGAGGACACCGCCATCTTTGTCCCCAAATTCAACGAAAAAAATATGGTCACTCTAGTCCACACCCTACAATTTCGAAAAGTACTGCACAATCATGGAGAGTGAGGAACTTGGTCTGTAGCAGCGGTCGCAACCTTTTTGATTTCACGGAACACCAAATTCACAACTAAAAATCACTCGGACCACTAAATTCATAATCAGGGATAAGATTTTTCAGCTTTTTAGCTTTTTTTTTTTTTTCTTTTAATTTATATATACGTTGAAGATTAAAATAAATATTTATTACTCTAATATGATAGGTTTTTCATCAAAATTCTGGTATTGCATTTCAACGTCTTGCCTTTGCGTACAGTTTCAGCTTCTTTGCATTTTTGATAATCTCTGCATAATATAAAGTCCCACGGATCTCTAACATTATTAAGAAACATCAATATATTTCTAGAATAATAAACAGATAATGCTCATTTTTACTTTCTTCTATATGTAATATAGAGAAAGTATTGGATTCGCGAAAATTTTCGACCTCCGTTTTTTGACGGATCTACACGTTTTGGGATGTCCTGAACACGAATTGATAGTTTTTAGAAAATGTCTGTCTGTCTGTCTGTCTGTCTGTCTGTCTGTCTGTCTGTGGTTTAGTGTTTTCACCGTATCTCACGAACCAATGAATGAAATTCAACCAAACTTGGTATATAGTTGGACCCTGGCGGGGCATTGTGCTGATTAGATTTTGGGATCAATAGCTCATCAGGTGGCGCTGTGATCGCATTTTATGTAAATTTTTAACATGGCAGTATAGGACAAATTTTCGTATTTTTCACCGTATCTCACGAACCAATGAATGAAATTCAACCAAACTTGGTATATAGTTGGAAACTGACGGGGCAAGGTGCTGATTAGATTTGGGGATCAATCGTCCGGCAGGTGGCGCTGTAATCGCAAAATTTCGTATTTTTCACCGTATCTCACGAACCGATGAATGAAATTGAACCAAACTTGGTGTATAGTTGGACCCTGACATGGAAAGTGTCTGATTAGATTCGGGGATCAATCGCCCAGCAGATGGCGCTGTGATCGCATTTTATGTAAACTTTTAACATGGCAGAATAGGACAAAATTTCGTATAAATGTACATAATGAGCGTTATTTTAAACTTGTGATTGTAAAATTAATATGAATTATTGATAATAGTAGTAGTTAACTAGGAAAAAAAAATTGTGCATGGGGGGGGGCATCGGTTCCCCCCCTGGGGGGTAAGTATCCCCCCGGGAGGGTTAAATTTTGAAGATGGGTATCATTCGAAAGATCTCGTCAATACCTTTAAAACGAATGGTTGAACCATAAATCTGTGATAATTTAAAACAAAGTTATCGAATTTTTTTACTTTTAACAAAAAAAAAATAAAAAAATCGTATTTTTTTTTTTTTTTTTTTTTTTTTTAACGAAATTTTACCAAACTTGGTATTTAGTTGGTCCCCGACATAAACTGGTGCTGATTATATTTGGGGATGAATAGCTCAACAGAAGGCGCTGTGATAGCATTTTATCTAAATTTTTAACATGGCAGAATAGGACAAAAATTCGTATAAATGTGCATAATAAGAGTTATTTTACACTTGTGATTGTAAAATTAATATGAATTATTGATAATAGTAGTACGTAACTATGAAAAAAATTTTGTGCATGGGGGGGCATCGCTTCCCCCCCCTGGGGGGGAAGTACCTCCCCGTGGGGGGTAAATTTTGAAGATGGATATCATTCGAAAGATCTCGTCAATACCTTTAAAACGAATGGTTGAACTATAAATCTGTGATAATTTAAAACAAAGTTATCGATTTTTTTTACTTTTAACCAAAAAAAAAAAAAAAAAAAACAGAAAAAAATTCGCATTTATTTTTTATTTTATTTTTTTTTTAAATATTGTTACTGATTGAATATGTATAGGAAAATATAGAAGAAAGTCTTGTGGTGGCCACAACATACTAGTTTTTATATGAAATATGCCTATTTAATATAAAACAGTATATATGCTTATTTTATTGCAAGGAAAATGTAAATACTTATTTAATCATAAGAACGATGATTAAATGTTGTTTCATTGCAATAAATTTATTATAGGGGAAGAACGTAGATATATTTTTATTGCTTCCGTATTAAGAGACGAGATTTAATTACACTGATAAATTGCTATTTCTATCTGTATATAACTATACAGTATACAGATTACTACATTTAGTTAATATTAGATTATTAGAAATCCTATGAAAAATAACATCTTTCGCATACATTACGCATATCAGAAATTCAAAGCAATTACTATGTATGAAAGATTATTTCATTTATAAGGTCTCTTATCCAGGAATTTCTGAAGTTTAATGTTGTGAAATAGAGGCATTCTGGAAATTCTTATGTTAAAAATTAATATTGGAATAACCTTTAATAAAACATTAAAAAATGCAGATAATGTCAAGATTTTTCTGCAGATCACCAAAATTTTGTCGCTGACTATTAGTAGTCTATGGACCACTGATCTATAGGTTTGATTGAAAATCTTGTTTTCTAACTGCATTGTGAGGAAAAATTTCAGTCCTTTTATAAAGAAGATGCAGTAAAGGTATTTTAAATCCTAAAACATACACATATATTACTATATGTCATGTGTATAACAAATCATGTACGGGACTGTGATGTATCGAAGGCTGGAAATCATAAAGAAGCCTAGCTTTTTCTTTCGAGAAATTTATTTACTTCTCGCTTTACACACACGATACAATACAGACACATTTAACATAAAAAGTAAACATAAATATTTCACATAATTCAAAATTGAACTGTAAATTTCCAGTCCATCAAATAATACAAAATGAACGGCACTCAAGCCCGTCATCAGCTCTTATCGGCGTTGCATCACTCACTTCCAAAACCAAACTAAAGCCTCTCTTCAATTCGAAAGTCTTTCTCGGCGCTGAACCTACAGTGCCCTCTCGTGTCATTAAAGTCATTACAGGACAAATAAAATTACCCTAGATTTTTTTCTTTTTTTTTTTTTTTTCTTTTTTTAATGTTGCGGAAGAAAATTTTTAATACCATTTTGTTTATCTATTATTTATTTTGGCATTAGCATATTTATTCTGCGTTGTAAAGGCTAAAGCAGTGTTTATACAATCAGGGATGGAACACGGGCGCAGAATTCATACCACTCTCAATATAAGAAAATTTTCTACTTCTTAAATCAACGATATTATAGGTAGAGAAATTTCTTAAACGGATTTCGGTATGAATTCTGCGCCCGTGTTCCATCCCTGTACAATTTAAGAAGAGTTATTAACATTTCTGTCAATTCATAAATTTCAGACAATGGTAGATACTTTGTCATTGTTCCCCCATTTTTTTTTTTTGTCTTCTATTAGATCTTTTTTGAGAATCAGCAAAGTAAAAAATAAATTAAAATTTGTATCAGAATAATAATAATAATATAATATATATTTATAAAGCGTGAATGCGAGGTAGAAAAGTATACGGCTACAAAAAGGTATGAAAAAATTTACGACCGAAAGTTTGAATTATAAAAATGTTATCTAAAATAAGTAATGTTTAAAAATTATAAAACAAATAAAACTATATCATAGACGTTCAAAAATTAAATTACTGACAAAAAATTTGTTGAAAATGACTAATTCAAACATCCTGTTTTAAAATTCATAAATTTTAAAAGTATGCGATAAAATCCGGCCTATCAAACCCAAAAGACTTCGAGGGCCGCATTACAAGTGCATTTCATTTAGGTAGGTCGCATTCTGCATGTATAATGTGTACATATATATACATTATACTGTACATATAATGTATATATACATACACATACTAGGTTACTGGTGCTCTTAATTTTGCATTAACTAATTTTAAATAGACATTTTGTCATAAAATAACCATATGTTTGTAAGAAGTATATTTTAAAAAAGAGTAGTGAAATATTTCTTGAAAAAAGTGGGATCGTGGAAACCCTAATATACATATACCTGATCTTATAAACTGCAAGAAATAAATGCAGTCGAACCTCGTTAACGTGAACACTGTTAATGTGAATTGCTTTTGACATAAACTGCTTCCACAATCCCCATCAGAATGAAGATCAGTTTAGCTATATGAAGATTAGTTACTGATATCATGAACTATTGATAACATGAAGTATTTTTTTATCCCCCTTGAGATTCACGTTAACGAAATTCGACTGTATATCACACAAATATATCATCTAATATCATTTTCATATAGAAGAGCAAGAACGAGTTTCCTTAGCATTTGCACTGTTAACAGAAGACAGCATTGCATAAAATTCTGAATTCCATCGTGAATCACAAAACTTTGTTGGGCGGGACAATTTTGGCCCAGTGAGCGCAAGATGGATACCAATGCGATAGATGATGCTCTACTATTGAGAACATTGTGAAAATTACATGATTATTAATAAGCGAATTTCACAAGTAAAAAATAAAAAAAATGCAGCACTAAAATTATTTCCCTCTTTCTGATTCAGAAAACTATCCTTTAAAGCCAAAAACTGCCGGGTTGCCACAGATAAAAAGTTATCAAGTTTGCTTTTTTTCTTTTTTTATCTGTTTAAAAAATATATAACAATTTTAGTAGACCTAACTTTCAGCTGAAATTTTGTAATTTTTAGCCGCCCCGGTCGCCCCCCCCCCTCAGTACGGCCCTGTTTGCATTCAGAGGATCTCGAAACGCATAAATATAACAAAAGCCAATTTTCGGAAATTTGATTCAAAAACAATACTTCCTCGATACCATGTATATGGGTAAGAGAATATGCAGAGCCTGATTAAGGGGGAAGCTCGCTCTTCACACATTATTTATACTGACACCCCGTTATTTTTTAACAAATACTTTCCTCCTATAATAAACAGAAAATTTTCATTAAAAATTATTTTAAAAGAATTCTGGTGTCTAATAACGGTGAGTAAACTGGATTGCTTTACACCGTTCATTTTTTATAAAAAATATTTCCTCGTCAAAGCGTGGAATTTCTATGACATGAAATAAAAAATAATTGTAAAAATATTCCGGTAAGAGCGAGCTTCCCCCTTAATCAGGCTCTGGGAATATGTAAAGAAAAAGAAAGAAAAATGAATTTGAAAATTCCCTTTTAATACATAGATTATTTATAAATTTTATTTGTTAAATTATCAATGAGTGTTCTCGTGTGTATTTACTCGGGGAAAGATAGATATTACAGGTTAAAATAGCCGTCTTTCATTGAATGAAAAAGAACCCCCCCTTCCCCCCAACGCTGATCCACCTGTGCCTTATTACAAAATCTATAGTAATTACAATTTCTCATATTTGATACAACCCCTTAAGACTTGGCGAAAAATGCTAGAATTTTCAAATTGCAATAACGCAATGAAATTTTTACTTAGAAAAAGGATATTTTTTTTTCCTTCTTAAGACTGAGGAGAATGTTTTTCCAAATATAAGTCATATGATAGGAGGGGGCGTATAAAAATAAAATTTCTTATTTTAATATGTATACCGTCCCTTTGTACAAAAATGCTATATCTGAAATCTACTCTTAATTTGCCCCAATATTGAATGCGGGAGTATATTTCTAGTTTTCTTAGTTTTCGAGATAATCGCTGTATCATCTATTTTGAATCACCCGGTATATATATATACAGAGAGAGAGAGAGAAACATTCATACATGGATATGATTAACTCGCTATATAACCAAATAGATTTCGAGGGCATGACGCCCTCTCAACACTCCATTCAATATATCTGTCCACATCAAACTGTACGCAGGTGCTATATATTTCCATGTAACTTGGCCTTGTGTGAATTCCTTGTGACTTATGTAAGGATCCTATATATACGAGCTAGCGCATCAGACATTTTGTTGTTTTAGGGTTGCCACATGTACCCAGCGCTTTCCGTAGATAAACAAACGGCAGCCATTATTTATATCGTCTTGTATTACTTTGGAGTTACTTTTTTAATCATTTTCATAATTTTAACTCGGTAAATTATCATATGGGAGATTGTTTAGTGATAAATTGCTATAATCACTCAAGAAAAGAACATAGATTGTTTAGATTTCCATAAGATAATTTAGGAAGAATAAAATAGTGTAACTTTTATTTATTTATATTTTTCTTTGTGTTTTTCACATGTTCAAATGTAAAAATACAAAAAATGTGTGCTATTTTAATCATAATATTTATGTTAATAACCATAAATTAATAAAAGAAGATCTTTAATTACTGTGCGTTTGAGTTTTGGTTGGCGGCATTTTCTGGGGTCACCAAAGTTGTTCAGTTTCTGTGTCGTAATTACATTTATTTTAAATTTCGTTTTTTTAAATGAATAGTATATGCTAGAAATAGCAGAAAAAGTAAGTAAATAAATAAAGATTTTCCACTTTTAAACAGTAAGCTCTTTTTTTTTTTTCAAAAAAGTTATGATTTGTATTTGAAACAGACAGAAACAGCCCTAACAACACATCTTATCCCCAGTACATCCACACAGTATCCTCAGGATGAAAAAAAAAACAAGAATGTACTGTGTATAAATGTGTTGTTAGGGATATTACTTGTTGCTTATTACTCTTGACAGAACGTAGCTTCAGATCAAGATTTCTTAAAATCGCTAGTTAAGCGATAAGGACGCCAAGCGGGAATGCTGCCCTCATCCGAGGTAACAAAATGGCGGCGATGCGCCGGCCTATATATTTTATTTAAGGGGCTCTAGACCTATGGGACAAAATTGATGTCAAATTATTGCATAGCGTATCACAATTATTTTGTGTAGCCTTGTAAACGAATTACCAATTATCTGAGTGCCATTTTCTACGTAAACCTTGCTTTTGAACACTCTAATAACTTATGTTGATTCCCTATATTTAATGGTGTGTAATTATGTTAAAATACATTTATGAGAAATACCGTCTACAGACCGTAAAGATGCGAAATTCTTTTGTTTGTACCTTTACACGAGCTACAAAAAATATATACACCAATAAAAACTACACAATTAATCAGAACTCATTTGCGGTATGTAATCGGAACACATCTGCGCGATCCTGTAAATAATCTCTACATACTCTTTTTCTAGAGAAAACACTTTATTAAGTATCTTAATAATATATATTAGTTCTGCATAGCCTCTTTAACTAGATACCTGTCGCGTAGCTCGGAAACATAGCAACAGTTGAAGCGGTAGATAGCACCACCTGGTATGGATTGTATGGTTTTTTTATTTAATTGCCACCAATAACTTTAAGAAGTAATATATGATTTATATAATCGACGTTTCTTCGATTCAATTTGCTTTTTATTATATATATTATCTTCCTCTTTTAAAAAATTGTTGGTGGCTGTTGAATAAAAAAGTCGCGCAATTTACACCAGTTGGCGCTGTCTACCTTTTCAACTGCTGCCAAGTTTTCGAGCAACGCAACATGCATCTAGTTTAGGAGGCCATGAATTCTGTCATGTTGAATGCGTTTAAATAAAAAAATCTGTCTACAGTCTCTAATATTATGAAATTATTTGAGTATTCCTGTAAAGGAGCCATAAGCACTATATACTAATAAAAACTATACAACTAATTCTATATAACTCATTAATAATTACAAGAAATTTCATTTAACTTGGAAGATTACCAAACACTGTCGGAACATTCTTGTACGATCCTGTAGATTAATTATAAAGTCTAAGCACATATTATTCCTACAGAAAACATGCTTTTATGCATCTGAATAATATATTTTAATTTCATTCTGTTGAATGCAGTGTAATCATGTTAATACGCGTTTAAACGAAATTCTACCCGTAGGCCGTAATGATAAGAAATAATTTGGAGTGTCCCTGTACACAATTCATGAAAAATATGCACATCAAAATACATACAGCTATTTCACTATGTCAAGTAAACATGCGTACCAATCTGTAGACCTGCTAACTATGCTAGTTTATTGGTATTAAGCCCCGCCCCCAGAATAGTCGTAGAGCAATAGTCTTCTTATTTAATCATGATAACATATTGCTGAATATTACTCTGCAACTATTCTGGTGTGAAGAAAAGGCGGGGCTTAATACCATTACGGATAAACTAGCATAGTTAGAAGGTATACAATCTGCATACCAATCGAGCGATTTTTGAGGCTGCTATCGCGTTACAGACAAATTCTGCCCATACGCCATAGTGATCAATGGTGCCAGATTTTGTAAATTTTTTATTAAAAATCCACCAATAAATTTTAAATATAACGTTGCCGATTGTGAAGATTAATCTTCTATTACTCATATCAAATATCACTTCTCAAAATTATTTGTGAACATTGAATAAAAAAGTAACAAAATCTGGTAACAATGATAGTGATATGAAAAAGTATGGTGTGCCCGTATACGAACCACAAACAGAATATATACCCAAACCATAGCCTCCTAAACTAGATGCCTGTCGCGTTACTCGGAATCTTGGCAACAGTTCAAATGGTAAACAGCGCCACCTGATACAGATTGCGTGACTTTTTTATTCAACTGTCACCAATAATTTTAAGTAGTGATATATGACATATATAATGGACATTTCTTCGATTCCATTCGCATTTTATGTATATTAAATCACACTTTTAAAGATTTTTGGTGGCTGTTGAATAAAAATGTCGCACAATCTGCACCAGGTGGCGCTGTCTACCGTCTCAACTGTTGCTAAGTATCCGATCTACGCGACAGGCATCTACTTTAGGAGGCTATGACCTTTACCTATACAGCTTGTTATATGTGACTCATGAACATGTGTACCAGTTTGAAAGTCTATCAAATGATTTTTGAGGAGGCAATAGTTAACGATTCCATTGACGTGTTGGTAATTATGGAACATTACTGTAAAGTAAAACTAGCATAAATATTTCTGCATGAAAATATTGGTGGTGGAACTGTCTTCTTCCTGAAAATTTCTTGAAAAAAAAAAAAAAGCGGAGATTACAACCTCCTTTAATAACTCCCTACCAGTATTTATCGAATGGCTATATCGCATAAAAAAGCTGATTTTCAAAAATTTAATTAAATCTCTAAATCGCACATTCTTTTAAACCGAACGAAAACAGTTAGTTTATTGCCTTCAAAATCAACTACTTTTTAAAAGTATTTTTGCAGTGGTATAAATTATTGCTTTGTAAAATTAGTTTTCAGAAGATTTTAACTGCAACTGGCTTAGTAAATTAAAGATATATTTCTTCTTATTTTGAATATATTTCATTGAACTTTATGCGTAGCAATAACAGTTGGATATAATTTATTACAAGTTCATAAGTTTTCGGAAGAAATCAATTAAAGTACATATCGATAAGTAATTAGTTTAACAGAGAAATACAATAAAATAAATTGAAAATGCTTCTTTATTTTAAAGGTAGCGTGAAGAAAATAATACTGTTATTCAAATTCGGTTATTTTAATTTTAACAAACTTTATTTTTAATCTTTGTTTGTTGGCTGAGATAGTTCGTATTCCATGCAACTAAATTTTTATGAATAATGAGCAGAATGTAGAATTGCCAACATTTTAATTTATTACGGAGTATTATTAGCCCTGCCTTTATTTCATACCACTTTTATTTTAAGAGTATTTTTTCTTATTTTATCGTAGTCTTTTACAAAAGAAGATGATTAAATACTTGCCAAACATCTCATTAACACATTCGCGACCGCTGACGTGAATTCACGTCATTTGAAAATTTGTAACTCCGCCAGTGGGCGGTTCTTTAGGTTACATAGGTTGCATTATTTCTGGAAAATATACCAATATTCACATTTGTGCAATCAATGCACTATGGATACAAATACTCTAATTAGAAAGAGTATAATTGTAATGAATGTTCATTTATATTATAAATTTGAATACAGAAAATATTCATTTAAAGTAATGTAATGTAAAATAATAACGTTCAAAGGCGGAGCTTACTGTAAAAAAAAAAAAAAAAAAAAAAAAAAAAAAAAAACACGCGGTCGCGAAAGTGTTAATAACCGTACAATTGTTAACGCTCATTTCTCACACCACTTTATTTTTAGAGTAATTTTGTTCAAATGTTGTTATGATTAAATAAGAATAAAATTACTCTAAAAACTGACTGGTGTGAAAAAAAAAGGCGGGTACTAAAATCTGTACGGTTCATAATGAGATGGTTGGCACGTATGTGATTATTCTAAAAATAAACGAAAACTGCTAAATAAAAGCGGGGCTAAAAATGCTCCGGAATAAATTAAAATGTTGGCATATAGGGTATATTGGGAGAAGACACTATAAATTGGTAACGACGCAAAATGCCAGATTGATGAAATAAATAATCCTATCGTACTACTACTAATAATAATAACAGCAGCAACAACAATAACATTAATAAAGTAAATAAATAAGTAAATAAATAAGTAAATAAAAAACTTTATTTATATTAATACATATCTATTAAAAAATTATTCAAATTAATTATTTTCAAATCTTTTAATGTGAAGCTTACTTCGAAACAGCGTTTCATGAAGATTTAAAAAAAAAAAAAAATCTTCTTATTTAAATTCCAAAGCAATAAAAAAAAAAGAAAAAAAAATCTAGTCTTTCAAAATTTTACCTTTTCTTTTCTTTCTTTCTTTTTTTTTTTTTTTCTTTATAAGTTTAGCAATGCTATAAATTTTCGGTTCGACTGACAAAGAACATTGTTTTTATTAAAAATAGTTTCATTTATTACCGATGTTAGGCTGCTTCAATTCAATGAATATTTAATTATTTCCATATATTAAAGGACGAAAATTTTAATATATAGTCTTTTTATTGCATGCTAAATTTGGTACTGACATTGAAACTTTAATTTATTCAAGAAATTTTCCAATTTTCCAAAGAAAAATTTTACATAAAAGATTATAGGAACGATGGTTGATGTAATTAAAACTTTCGTGAATATTTTTGACGAAGGGTAACAGATTTAAAGAGTAGGAAAAGAAAAAGAATTTTTTTTTTAAGAACATTGTAAAAATTATAAAAAAAATATATTTTTTTTCGTACGCTATAATTATGATTAAAATGTTTTCTTTGTTTTATATTTATAGCATATTTTTTTTCGTTTTTAAACATTTTATCAAATTATTCATCAAAAAGACTGGTTCAATAATTTTAATATTTCTTAGATATTTACATTTAATTTTCGTAAAATAATAATAATAATAATAATAAGTATAAAATTTTATACTCGAAAACAATAAAGTTTAATTTACTAATTTCCGAGTCTTTATTATTATTTTTTAAATTATATTATATATAAAAAATAATTCTGATTTGTAACTTTAACAAACGTATGACGCCTTGAACGCTTGAATTAATTTAGGAAGAGAGAAATGTGGCTAGGCCAAGTATAGAGCCTAATAGGCTATCCTAACAGTAGTGGTGGCCCACAAGCGGCCGAGCGGTTCTGCGCTCAAAGCTGGTAGATGTGAGGTGCCGGGATCGTACCCAGGTAGCACTCAACGGCCTAGCTGTTCGGAGTTTTCCATGGTTTTCTCCGAAACTTGTGTAAATATGAGCTAGGACTCCTTAGAAAGACCCCTCCACTGAGGGAACACCCCCTCAGGTCTAGGACCCTAAAGCTGTCAGCCGACCTTACTCCCAGATCCAATCCAATCCTAAAAGTAATGAACCTTCGTCTCATGAATGACGTTTTAGGCTATATCCATACGGGTAGCTAGAAACAGTTGTTGTCAAGAACAGTGAATTCATCTGATTCACTGATGAAATGTCGTCATATCTACGTTGTTTCTCGATGTAAGAGAACCAGCCAATAAGATATTCGATTATAACAAATATTCCATTATAATGTACTGTTTCTAGCTACCCATATTAAGACAGCTCAAAACGTTGCTCACGAGACAAAACTGCCTAATTAAATATGCTATCGAACTTGATTAGAGCATTGAGTGTTCTGATATTACTAATCCTCTCGACACCTCCGCTTATGTAAAATAATTAAAAATACATATTCGGCTGTTCAGCTTAATTGTAAAACATTAACGGATTACGCCAAGGTCGTTAGGTTCAATTCTTTGACTTGTCATATTTATTCTCGTTAAATTTAATTCTATCATTTATAATACATTAGAAAACAATCATGCGGCAGTAGAGCCTCGTTTATCAAAGGTAATGTGGACTAAAAGTACCTCGGACAATCGAAATCTCGGATAACACAGACTCTGTCGTAAATCGAAGGAGTAACATACGGCAAAGTTTAAAATAGATGAAAACATAGTCAATGAAGTAAAATAATACATATATTACATATTTAAATGTAATCAGTTAAAAATGCGTTGCAGTACCATATTTGACAACCATCTCATTACGAAGAGTCAAATTTTTAGTACCAGCCTTTCTTTTTTTCATACCAGTGGTTTTTTAGAGTAATTTTATTCTTATTTAATCGTAACAACATTTAGAGAGAATTACTCCATAGCATCCTAAACTAAATGCCTGTCGCATGGCTCAGAAACTTGGCAACAGTTCAAGTGGTTGACAGCGCCGCCTGGTAGATTTATTTAAATGTCACCAATAATTTTAAGAAGTGATACATGATACATACAATCGACATTTCTTCGATTCTATTCACCTTTTATACATATCAAATCCCACTTTTAAAAAGTTTTGGTGGCTGTTGAATAAAAAAGTCGCTCAATTTGTACCAGGTGGCGCTGTCTACCGCTTCACCTGTTGCCAAGTTTCCGAGCCACGCGACAGGCATCTAGTTTAGGAGGCTATGGTTACTCTAAAAATAAAGTGGCGTGGAAAAAGAGGCATTTTACGCTTATTAATGAGATGGTTGGCAAGTATGCAATACATATATAAATTATAAAATACAGTGATGTATAGTAAAATTTCTCAAGGTTATGTACACCATTTGTCACAGCGCAGCCATTTCAGGACTACCTCGGTTAATCCGAAACTCGGTTAATCGGGGGCTCTGATAACCGCGACTGTACTGTACAATCTGTTTCCTTCTAACACTTTCAAAAAGTTCATAGATTGCTTATAGCATACCTGCCAACATTCTAGTTAATATCCCGTAGTTCTATAATCCCCGTCTTTTTTCTATACCAGTTTTTTTAGAGTATACTTTTCTTCTTATTTAATTGTAGTTAAATTTGGAGAAAATTGCTTAAAAAATAAAGTGGTGAGGGAAAAAAAGGGGGCTGTTCTAACACTACTACAGGATATTAATTAGAATATTTGCAGTTATGTTATAGTGTGTACTATTTATATCGACTTCATAAGTGTTATTTATAGGGCTCAAGGTGGGAAATCGACAACTGTCGCCAAGTCATAAAAAAATGTCGCCAAAATCTCATGCACGAACGAAATATTTGTCGCATAAAGTATTACCGAAATCCATACGTTTAAAAATATCTTCTAATTTTGTTATTCATTATTTTAAAACAAGCTTCTGATTCTCTCTCTCTCACCAGTAATTAAAACTATACCATGTACAGTGGGTTGCCAAATTAATGTGGACACTTGACTTTTTTTTTTACATTTTCGTGTTTCTATGCCACTTATAATTCATAGAAGTGGTTCCTATGCTACTCAAACGTATTTTTATTAATTTTTATTATGTTACACATTATTTTATGTGATGTAAAGAAAACTTACTGAGCTTAGCAACATTTTTGTGACAGTCACTTCATTTTATGTTGCAAAGTACTATCAACGTGTAATACTGAACATTCATTTTGGATCTTTAGAATTGTGATTTAGTGTGAATTCTGACGTATCGTTAATAAAAAAGTAAAATTTGATTATTAATTTACAATTAAATTTATTTTTACTACATTTTTATAACTCAATTAATTTTTTTTTTAATTTTACTATGGTCAGAGGAAGTGACATTTTTCCGAGAAAAAAATCCGAAATAAAATCTCTCCTCCAGCACTTACAGCATTCGCAGAGGAAAGTCGCAGATATTGTTAGGGTTTCTAAATCTCCTTTTAATAAAAAAAAAAGTGAATTTAAACAAAAACCTGTCGTTTTAACCGAAAAGAACAGGGAGGTGGGACAGAAAACGTATAACTACTCCCAGCAGAGCCTGATTAAGGGGAAGCACACATTATTTATATTCACACCGTTATTTTTTAACAAATACTTTCCTCCTATAATAAACACAAAATTCTCATTAAAAATTATTTTAAAAGAATTCTGGTGTCTAATAACGGTGAGTAAATTGGATTGTTTTACACCGTTCATTTTTTATAAAAAATATTTCCTCGTCAAAGCGTGGAATTTCTATGACGTGAAGTAAAAAATAATTGTAAAGATATTCCGGTGAGAGCGGAGATAATGTGTGCTTCCCCCTTAATCAGGCTCTGACGCCCAGAACAGATAGATAAATTAGGTACATTTGCTTACGAAACAGGAAAAAAAGTGCTGCTACACTGACTCAGACTGTTCAGGAGTCAGGTATTGCCGTTTCCAAAATAACTGTTCAGCAAAGATTGGCAGAAGAGGACCTGGCAGACCATCGTCCAGTTCGCAAGTCTAAGCTTATATAGAGGCTGTGTAAAAGAAAAGATTCACTTAGGCTCTAGACCATCGCTGCATGACTGTAGAAGATTGGAATAAAGCAATACATGATATTTATTAATAGTTTCAATGATTTCTAAGTGTTCTTTTGCAATTAAACCATATATTATTTCAATTTCAGGTGTGTTTCTCAGACGAGTTAACTTTTGAAATTTTAGTTGATAAACGGAATTTCGTCTGACGGCGCCCTGGCGAGCAGTTCCACCCTGATTGTATAATAGAAAGGGTTAAACACCTACTAAAGATCATGGTTTGCTCTGTTTTAAATACCAAAGGTGTAGGACACTTATACATTGTTCAAGGAACTATGAAACATGACAAAAATAAGGAAGTTCTACAAACTCCCCTTCTTCCACAGCTGGAAGAATGGTTCCCGGAAGGTGAGCACAGTGTTTTAATGCACAATTCTGCCTCTTGCCATAAAGTCAAATGTGTTACCGAATTTACGGGCCAAGAATATTGAAGTACTATCGTGGCTTGAAAATTTGCCCAATATGAATTCCCCAGAAAACTTATGAGAAATTACAAAAAGAGAAATTGCCAAGAAAATTGTTACAACCTAGAGAAAACTGATCGAAAAACTAAAAAATGTCTGGCACCACAATCCTTTAATTAAAGAAAGTGCAAAATCCTGCATAGAAAGCATGCCGCAACTCATTGAAGTGCTAATATCAGCCGAAGGAAGTGTCACCAAATATTAAGACTTTACAAAATGTTACTTTTTTTTTATGCTTCTATTATATATTTTTTATTATATAGCTATTAACTATAGCTATTAACAATAAATAAAGTAAAAAATACTAATTGTAGTATATAATGTATTTTTATTTAGAAGAAAAAACACGATGGCTTGATTTTTACGAGTGTCCACATTAATTTGGCAACCCACTGTAATTCTATTCGTGTTATTATTTCTTATTTTTCTGTCTTTATTTATTTTGGTAAACATTATTAAGAATTCCAAAATAGACTTCGGGGTTTTTGTGTGTTTAAATGTTTGTATCAGTGCGACTTTGAGCAGTGTTGCCAATTTTTATAAATTATTTTGGAGCATTTTTAGTCATCCCCGTATTTCGTGCCACTTTATTTATTTATAAAATAATTTTCTAAAATGTATGACGAAAGAATAAGGAAAAATTACACTTTAAAATGTAGTTTTAAAAGAAGGTATTTTGTAAATAAATAGGATACTGATTATTGTTAAAAAATAATGGTGGAAGAGTTCCTACTAAAGGCGGAACACTTTCACCCCTGACAAATTCTGTATATAGGTAAATGATGCGAATTTGGATAATTAACCCTTTGCAGAATTGCCAACCTAATCCGGAGGATTGTTAGTACTGCCCCTTTTTCCACACCAGTCTCTTTTTAGAGTATTTTCTTCTTATTTCATCGTAAATACATTTGAACAAAATTACTCTAAAAATTTAGTGGTGTAGAAAAAGGGGCGGTACTAACAAATTATCGGATTAGGTTGGCAGTTGCTGCTCTTGCCGACTCAATTTATACGTAGGCTGGCAAGAATTTCCGTCCCAAAACGGAGATCTGACACCAATATTCTTTATCAACAATTTCTATCACAATAAATTACTGCACAGCGGTGTTGCCAGATTGTGGGAAATTTTCACGATTTTGTGGGAAATTTTTGCTTGTGGGGAAATTTTGGGGAAAAAATAAATTCTTGGGGGAAATATTGGGGAGAAAACTGAAAAGCGCCCTCCCCCCCCCCTTTTTTTTTTTTTTTCTTTGTACCATTTTCTCTTAAAAATACATATAATGACGGAGAAATGTTTTGGTATCAGATTTATCAAGCTGAAGTTTTGATATATTCACATTCACACATTTTGAGCTTGCCTTAATCAGAAAATCAAGCTTTTTTCGACTAGTTTCTGTGTTTATTTATTATCAGCATAATTCAAAAAACATATTTTAGACAGAAATCCAAATTCGGAATTCTAATTCTATGTCATATGGAGAATTTACGAGACACTTTCAATTGAAATCGAACAAATAGTTCATGTAAAAGTACACCCAGAAAAACTCAAATACATTATGTTTAAGAGAGAAATTTTTAGTTAGTATATTTTAACATCTTTTAACTGCGCTAAACAAAATAAAATAAAGGCATATTTTTTACAGGCATATAAGCACATTTCACATATAATATGGTATGAAATGCTTTCACCAGTAATTTACGAGGTGCCACACAAAAGAATTCGGATTTATTACGGTTTATAACAAGTACATTTCAAATGATGTTATACATTATTGTGGTTTCTATTATTGTAGTGTCTACATTATGGTGTGTTTCTATTATTATGGTTTATTTAATTGCACTACATTGTCCGCAATTTACATAAAGCATACAGACCCACCCAAAATTAAACAATTATATTCTTGAAATAAAATTAGGTTGTAGTTTTCTCGTTAAGGCTGTTTGGCTACTATAGGGTCCTGAACCTTGATGAATGCTTTCAATGGGAGATCTTTCTTAGGAGGTCCGAGCCCGTACTTGCGTCAGTTTCATAGAAAAACACGGAAAACCCTGAACGACAAAACCTAGGTGCATGACCAGGAAAATTACTTAGGAAACTATACCGCGGCCAGGAAAATTGCTGAGAAATGATAATTATTTTTTCTTACTTATGTGATAGATAAAATATTGGTAGGTTAGATGAGTTTTTGTTACAGTTATGTATTTTGAGGTTAATAGAATACGGATATCATTTTTATCATTCTAAATAAATCTTAATTATTTATTGAGGTTTTACGGTGCCTCACTTTCTTACGACCATCTCAGAGCTGACTTACGCCTCACTAGCTTCATGCTCTGCCCTTTCAGAAACGAAAAACTTTTGGCTTGTTTTTATCGAATTTTTAGAGTAGTGTGTTCTGATTAAAGTGGATAGAGATTACTCTTTAAAAATAGTCGTAGCAAGAAAGGTGGAAATTTATCTTTCCCGAAAGTGTCCTGAAAGAAAAAGAAATGGCGGAAAGTATGGCGCTTCATCTTATCAATATTTAAAAAAATCTATTGAAAAAAACTTTAAAAACCCAAATTCTTAATGTATCATATAACATAAATCTTTTCGAAGTTATGATTTTGCAAATTTTTTTGTATTATTGTGAAATGATAAATTTCACCTTAATACAAAAAAGTTTTGCAGACTTCCATTGACCGATGCATTGCTATGATTGACCATTAGTTATTGCTCTGGTTGTACCATCTATCAGTCATTACAAACGTAAATATGCATAAAACTTTTTTTTTTTTTTTTTTTTTTTTTTGCAAATAACTGCATAGTTGTTTTAGAATTATAAAAATATGCATACAATGTTGCTTCCTGCAAACAATTTTTTAATTTGAGTTTTAAAAAATATTTCAAATATGTTTGTGTACTACTTTGTGAATTTATCGATGGGTTAATTTTTATAAAACAATTTTATGTTTGAATAGTAAATTTTTACCTTAAATTTCAGCATTCAAACATAAAAAAAAGGCTTCTTAAAAAAATTCTTAAAAAATTTTTAGGATACTGTGTAGTCAACGAAAAAATTTCTTTTATCAACTGTCATCTTTTCTACTAATTATCTGCAAAACTTAACACTCCAGACCTTCGAACGCTCGACCACCGCGTTACTAATATGGCGCTCTAACCACCTGAGCCACGGAGAGACAAATGAAAAAGCTTATATTTACCTTAAAATAGAGGTGCATTTTTTATTAGCTTAAGATTCACAAGCATACCATAGTGAATGACAGTAAGTACATACGAATTTGGGGAAAATAAAACCAAGTTTAAGGTTTTTGAAAATCCCTGCATTTATATAAATGTGTGTGTATAGTTACCAACTTAGCACCTTTTGGCTACTGAAAAAATTTAACAGAAATATTTATTTTATTTAATCAGTGAACTGAACTTTTTTCACTAATTAAGTAATATATATATATTATTTTTCCGGTAGCCAAAATGTGCTATGTTGGCACCTATGTGTGTCTGTGAATTTTGTAAACAGTTCTTTTATAATGCGTTAAAAAGTATCATTTTGTATTTACCTTTATTTATCGAAATTTCCATGCAATCAATGAAATGTTAATTTTACTCTATAGATTAAAATTTTCATTCTTTGATTTAAGGTCTTTTCCTTGTTTGTTAAATTTAGTGTTCTCATTTAAATTTTAATTTATTCGCGTGGAATCTTCGAATCTCTGTTGAATAAGGTAATAAAGTGATTATCCAAACGATAGTTGATGTTATTAAAATTTTCATGAATAATTTTATTGCCGACGGAAACATAATTAAACGTACGAAAAGTTAAATTTCAGACAACGAAAAAGAAACATTTTTATGCAGCTACAGGCATTTATTTTCAAAGTCTTTGATAATTAGGTTTCATTACTGATTTTAGAAAACATGGTTGGTTTTAAATATTATGTCAAATAGCCTGATCATGTTGTTTAAATATTATGTTTAATAAAAGTCATTTATGTAACTTTGGAGCGATTTTTATTGATTCAAAGAAGAATAACAAGGTTAATGAAGAGAGAACATAAAAGAAAATTGTTGTTTAGAATAAAAAATATTTAATAAAAAACAAACAAACAAACAAAAAAAAAAAAAAAAAAAGTCTTTTCAAATTTTTTTAAGTATCAAAAATATAAACCTTGTGCGATGGGTATCATTTTTTATGCGAATAAAAAAAAAAAAAAAAAAAGGTAACTTGATCCGAAAGACTATTTTTAATTCGACTATATTAAATTTATTTTAAATGTTTTATGTGTATGATGGTTATAATCTGTATAATCTGTACATGCGCTATGCTGTTAAAACGCAGTTTGCCTGTATTTTGATAAGTTATATGAAAAATAAATAAAAAAGAAATTCTTCATAACCTTTAATAATAGTTGACCAATTTATATTAAATAAAATCCAACCAACAAAAAATTTTCAATTTAATAGAAATTTTTGTTAAAAATTATGATAGTTGAATTTGTATCAAAAGTTTATTATTACGCTATAGGAAAATATTTTATCTTTGTTATAAATATATAAACGTAATTATATCAATGGCGGAGTTAATTATTAATATCTACCTTTTTTAAGTTTATTGAAATTAATCGTGGTTTTAACATGTCTGAGAATCCATGTTATAACCTTTCTTAAACTATCAGAAAACGAATTAATTAAATAATGTATTTATTTATTATTATTTACTTAACTTAATTAATTAATAAATTTATTATTATTATTATTATTTTCTGTATTAAAACGAATTAATTAAATAATGTATTTATTTATTATTATTTATTTAACTTAATTAATTAATAAATTTATTATTATTATTATTATTATTATTATTATTATTTTCTGTATTAATACATTTAGCTCTATATGTTAATGCATATCTCCATTATTTGCAATAAGTAATAAAAAATTTACTTCATACCAACAAGTTAAGAGCTATAAGTTTGTAAGGTTAGTTGGGTTTAACGTTGCACTGGTACTGCGCTATCTAAGTTTGCAAGGATGTGAGGCCTCACTCAGTCACTTTAATGCTCAGTACTCGAAATCGCATTGAAGTTGTTCATGGAGTGTTAGGTTGGAAGTGATAAGCTATCAGTCGAATCTAGTTTTAGCTGGCGATGGTCTCGGAAAAATGTAAGATTATCCATGGAAAAGGTAGGTGAGTACAACAGAAGGTTGACAGTCGATTTAGTTTAGCTTGGAGTTTGGTTCCAGTGAAAATTTAGAAGTGCTAAAGGAAGATGTGAAGTTTTTGATATTCAGTCCAATGTCGGTATTTTTTAAGTTAGATGTTTTAAGGCAACAGAAATTAATCGTCTCTCCAGTTAATACCTTAAAAGTAACTTCTGAAAATATGGAAATGTGCTTTAGGATGGTGGATTTCAGATACGCTTTGTAAAGTCTTTGGAGCTTAGCTAAGTCCTAAAGTGAAAGTATTGCGAACTGCGAGTTTAGCTAGAAATAAAAGGTAATAGATTACTATAATTTTTGTGAGCAATTCATTTTATAGATTTTTTAAAATTAAGATTTTGCTCTAAATATAACAAAATGAACGTTAATAATTAGTGTGAAAGTCACCCCTTCCTCTTTACTTGAAGATTAAATAAATTATTTTATTCAAGTTTTACAATCGGCAGTAAAATTATTGAAGCATCGACATCCACATTTTTCATTTTTCATTATTATTATTATTATTATTATTATTTTAGTTTCATAGCTAATTTTTATCATCAACTTACTTTTATTATAAGCAGCATAAAGATTAAGATCATGATTCGACAAATATTTACTTAACAAAACAGTATTAGGTGCATATCTTTTAAATAGGAATTATTGCTAGTGCTTCAATAATTTTGCTGCCGACTGTAATTATTTGAAGTATAAGGCACTTTCACAAATTCATATGGATCGAAGAAATGAGGCTGTGTTTTTTACTTTGTAAAGGGGCTTTACAAAGTAAAAAACAAAGATGAATTAACAATATAAACTTCATTCTCTAATTTTTTTTTAAGCTTGTTTTAATCATTGTTCGTACCCTCTTTTCATTTTCATGAAAGTGCAAAAAATTACTATAGACTGACAATTTAAAACAAATTCTCTTTTTTTACTTTCTCTTACCCATAGGGTGAAAGTATTGTTTTAGGGTCAAATTTTCGAACGTGAGTTTTTGTTATATTTACATGTTCTGAGGTGACCTGAATACGAAAATCATGTTTTTAGCGAATGGTCTGTGTGTCTGTGTGTTATCAGCACATCTCAAGGACAAATAGTAGCAGAAATTCCAAACTCGGTATTCTAAATGTGTATCATATAGGGATGCTACAGTAATCTTTTCGTTGAGATGAAACAAATGGTTCGTGTACAGGGACACTCAAAACTATTCAAATACATTACGTCTATGGGGAAAATTGCAGGTAAGTGGAGTTTAACATCTATAGACTGCACTAAACCAAATGAAACGAATATATATTTTTTGTAATGGAGATAGTCAACTGGGATAAAAATTTTGTGTATGTAGGAGCCCCGCATCCCCCCCCAGGGGGGGGGGGGTCACCCCTCGAGGGAAGTAAATTGTCATGATGGGTATCTTTCAAAAGATCTTGCCAGTACCTTTAAAACGAATGGTTGAACCATCGATCTGCGATAATTTAAAATAAAGTTATCATTTTTTTTTTTTAATGTAATATTAAGAATAAATTCAACTTTATATATATATATATATATATTTAGTGTTATACTACTTCTTTAGTATGAAAATCGTCTGCATTATCATAAAAGATAATTTTTTAAAATAATAATTTAAAAAAATTATTTTTTTAAAACAGAATTATTTTTTAATAACCGAATTAAATTCTGTATAAATGTAGGTGCATTAATGAAACAGGGGGTTGAGGGGGGCTGTAGCCCCCCTCACACAGAACTAATTATTATATAAAACTCTTCCGAAGCCCAATTTGAATTGTTTAACACAGGTTTACATAACAGTACTCGTTACCTGTATTTCTAGTATTAAATTTCAGGGTAAGAGAAAGTCGTGTGAGTGACACACCAGATTATTATTATTTTTTTTTTTTTCAAAGTTATGAATTGCCTAAGATCCCATTACATTGAATAATCTTGTTTAATAAAGTGATAAGAACATATTTTTATCTTTCAGTCTTTCAAAATCATACTACTTTATTAATCAAAAAATATCGTCATCTTATTCTCTATAACCTTTTAATTTGGGTAGAATATATTGCAGTCACTAAAAACTGCTTGCTTTTATTACTGATGTTAAGCCATCACTTTCCCTTGATTTCAATGAATATTTAATTCCGTTCCTCTTACATTAATGAAAGAAAGTTTAAAATATAAAATTCCGTTTTATTGCAAATTAACATCGGTGTTAGCATTGAAGATTCAATTTATTTGCATAAAATATACGAATCCTTGTAGAATAATAATAATAAAAAAAGAGATAAAATAAATAAAAAAAGAGATTATCGAAACGATGGATGATGTAATTAAAATTCTAGTGAATATTCTTAAAGCCAAGGGTATCGTAACAGAGGAGATCGAAAGGAAAAATTTTAATGACCCTCTAAAGGACAATTTTATTTATTTATTTATTTATTTTTAGCTAAGATTATTTATTTTATTTTTATTAATATGCTTTAAAGATGGGAATTTTATTTTTAGAATGTACATATTTTCAGTTTTAATACGTGATACAAATTTTAAATTCGTTATAGCATTAAGGTTTTTCTTTTCTTCTTTATCAATCAAAACTTCTACAACCCGCGACAAAAAGACAGGTACAAAGGGTTTTTTCTTTGATTTTTCATAAAATAACATTATCTAAATTGTGCTTATCATTTATTATTATCATAAAATAACACTATTCCCGAACTAATTTTTGTTTTAAGACTAATTTAGAAAAGTTTTAAGACTAATTTTTTTTTTCTAATTTAAGACTACACTCCGCGACAAAAATATAGGAACAAAAAGATTTTTTTTTAATTTTTCATAAAATAACATTATCTAAATTGTGCTGGTCATTTATTATCATAACAAAATATTATCATATCAAAAATATATTAAATATTTGAATCATATTCAAAATATTCATATTCAAAAATTAAAAAAAAAAAAAACTTTGTTCCTATCTTTTCGTCGCGGTGTGTAGTCTTAAATTAGAAAAATTTTAGTCTTAAAATTTTTCTAAATTATTCTTAAAACAAAAATTAGTCCTGGAATAGTGTTATTTTATGATAATAATAAATGATAAGCACAATTTAGATAATGTTATTTTATGAAAAATCAAAGAAAAAACCCTTTGTACATACCTATTTTTTTGTCGCTGGGTGTAACTCTGAAACTGAATTAAACCTTGCACTGTATATATATGAACATGCCTATCTAAAACTGATGGTCAATTTTTTTTTTTTTTTTTTTGAATAAGGTATATATTTTACAGACTTGTATTTTAGAGTTCTGTTTTTTATTTCCTTCTTCTTTTCTCAAAAATATATGATAAAATATTGCTGTGTTTGATTTAAACGAACCGTAGGACTTAATCATATGAAATCAATTTGTTTTAATTTAATAAAATTTGTAATTCTCTTGATTCTTAATTTGTTGCTTTTATACATGACTTTCAGAATTTATATCTAAGCATTACGATCAGGTTTCTAACAAAGACAAATTAGAATATAACTATTTTTATATAGTAATTTTAGACTTTATTTATCTTTGATATTGTTTGATATCTACCGTAATTTACTGAAGATAAGCCGTGAGCTATTAAAAAAAAGCATTGATTTTTTGGGGGACTGCGGCTTATCTACCAGGGCGGACTATCTAATGATAATGCCAAATTACGTCGTCCATACTTCTTGGAACAATCGATCTTCACCGAAAACGGAAGTTTAGTATTCGAGTTTCTCGAGCACTGATTCACGCGTATAATTTCTTATTTATTAACTAATAATCCCTTATTTTGATTAATTTGCATATACGTCTGGAGTTCGCCATCTTGTTTCCTTGTTTTTTTTTTTTTTTTTTCATCTTATTTGTATACTGGCTTTAATTTTTTTTTATTTTTTTATTTTTTTTTACACAGTGCGTTTTAAAATAATTTATTACTTTTATTTATAATTAATTACTTTTATGACTTTATATATATGCCTGGATTCCCCCATCGTGTTCCCTTGTTTATCATATTTGTTGCATTACATCTGCATGCTGGTATAGTTTGATTTTTATACCGAATTATTTCTTAAATAATTTATTATTTTCATTTATAATTAATAATTTATTATTTTTATTAACTTGCGTAGATATCAGAAGACTGATATCTTTTTTCCTTATTTATCATTATTGTAACAATGTTTGCATAAGCCGCGGCTTACCTTCCGGTGCGGTTTATCTAAGAACACTGTATTTTTTCCCCCGCATCATTTTAATAAGCTGCGGCTTATATACACTAAATTACGGCATTTAAAAAGTAATTACTAGATAAAAATTCTGATTCTAAATTTTCTTTGTGAGAACACTGATTATGTTACCATGCATGGTATTTTTAAACTTGTGAATAATAATAATAATAATAAATCACGTAGTAATAAAACTGAAGTGATTCTTTCCCTGTAAAATAGTTTAGAGTCAGTTTTTCAGTTTAGATTTTTAACTCCTTAGATTTTTAACTTCTTGGATAAAAAAAAGAAAAAGAAAAAGAAAGAAAGAAATTACTACCTTTTAAAGTAAACAATGTGTTAAGTCTAAGCATTTAACAACATCAAAGTTAAAGTGTTACTTCTAATAGCTTTTATTTAAAAAATTTAACATTTAAAAATAAATAATTTTTTAAAATAATTATATGGAAATTTATACAATAATTTAGAAAGTTTGTTTTACTTTTTATAGGAAAATATAATATTTTATCTTTCTTATGCATGTAAAGTAAAGTACACTTATTGAAATAGAAATTTCTATATCTATAAATAACTTAAAATTTTACAGAAAAAAAATTAATTTTATCAAATATATATACTTTTCAAATAACTCCTAAACTCTATTTTCCAGCTCTTTCCTCTTTTGAAAATTTAGAATTCTGCAAAGTCTCATTACACTGAATAATTCAGTTTAATGAAATGATATGTCACTCTCTTTCCGGGTTTCAAGATCTGACTATTTTATTTTAAAAAAAAATAATAATAATAATAGATCATTTTATACTCTATCAGTTTTATATAATATAGGCAATACTGCCATCACTAAAATCAGCTTGTTAAGTTCTTATACTTCCCCGAATTCAATGAATAATTAATTTCATTCCTTAATGCGAGGAAGGAAAGATTTATTTGAAAAAAAAAAAGTAACAATAAATACTTTTTACTGCAAGTTAAAATCGGTATTAGTATTAAAAACTGTAATTTATTTGAATAGAATTTACGAATCCTTTTATAAAAAAAAAAAAAAAAAAAACTGAAACAATGAATGTTGTAATTAAAATACTCACAAATATTTTGAAGCCCAGTGTATCACAACTGAAGACATTGAAAAGATATATATCAGGGGCGAAGCGTGGTTCAGAAATTCTTGGAAGCGCTGAAAAGACACGCTTCCAAAACCAGAGGTTGAATCAATTCAGTTTTTCGCCATTGCGAAATTGAATCTGATGGACGAAGAAACCGAAACTACTATTTCATTTTTCCTATCTAAAACATTGAAATTATTCTTTTAAAACTTAAATAAGGGGAGCGCCGCTTCCATCGCTTTCACGGACGCTTCGCCACTGATATATATATATATATATATATATATATATATATATAAATAAAGCCTGAAAGAGCGCTTTTTAAGCTATTATATATTAACAGGATTCGTACGGACACACCTTTTTTAAGGACTCTGCCACCAGTATTTTTTTTACAATACATTTAATTTTAAGTTTTAAGGCCTTTTTCATTTCATAACAAGAAATGCTGTATAATATTACAGAAAATCAAAGAAACCAACAATCAAGTACAGAAAATCAAGGAAATTCAAGAAACGTATGAACCCTGATTAACTTTATTTTTTATACAATTTTTAATCAGTAAATTTTAACTGTTTGAAGGGCAAGAAAATTAAGCACAGGTCAGCGTTCATCGAGAAGTTTTAAGATTTTCATTTCTGAAATATATGAATTAAGTGTATTTGATTTTAAAATACAATACAAAAATATATTATTAATTATTGTTCTTATTATTACTCTTATTGTTATTATTATTTATTATTATTACTATTATTATTGTTACTCTTATTATTATTACTACTACTGTAGAAAGCTTTTTACGGATTTACGTCTAGTAGTGTCTGTCCGTGAGCATTTCAAACAAAATGAGGAGAGGTGGGTTTGAAAATATAAAAAGAAATTTTTGCATTAAAGTATTATAAACCTGCATTTTTGCAATATTTTTCTTATAGTGCTGTTTTACAGGAGCTTGGAATAAAAAAAAAAGGCTTAATTAAATTGAATTATGTTTAACTATGTAAAATCGATTCTTTCAATGTAACAGGCAGTGATGCCAGATGGTCGAAAATTATTTCCCCAAACAGGTCTTCAAATTTCTCCAAATCAGGTTTGTTTGTTTTTTCGAAAAAATCCCCAACTTGATTTCTACTAAAAAGGGAAAATAAATTTTTTTTCAAAAAAAAAAAAAAAAAAAAAATCAAGCAGATTTAAGTGGATTTAAGCTCAGTTTTTTCCCCAAGTGAAAGCAATTTTTGAAAAAAATCCCCAAATAACAATAAAGCTATTGAAAATCCCTGGTCGTAGGGATAAATCATTACGTTGCCAACATTGACAGAAAGTTGAACTCCCCAGATTTGTCCCCAAAAATTTTAGAATTCGCCAAAAAAGTCCCCCACAAACATTTGGTCCCCAAAATTGTCCCCAGAAGCCTTAAAAATCCCCAAAATGGGGAGAAAATCCCTAATCTGGCATCATTGGTAACAGGGTGTTTGCGTTCCGGGTTTTTTATTTTATTTTCCACCAGAAATTACAAATTATAATTTTGGTTATAGTTAATTGCTAAACTTCACTAGAAAACTATCAGTAATATTACTGTTAAAAAAATTCCGGTAGCAAATTCCGGGGTCACAAACACCCCTGATATAATAAAGCGTCTTTCTTACCCTCTCTTATTCTTAATATCTAATTAATCCATTTTATATATGTAAGGTAAAACGTGCTATGCAAGACATTTTTAAGACGATAGATGAGTTTGTCTATGTTGGTGTTAAGGCCAATTGACTGCAAGTTGGTCATAGACTCGTGTAGAATGCCTTCACTGGGGATCTTTTTAAGGGGTCCCATCCATATTTCAGTAATTTTTGGGGAAAAAAAAAAAAACACAGAAAAGTCCGAATAATAACTACGTCGAGGATCGGGAACTGGGACTGAACCTGGCCCCTCCTTTCTACCAGCTGAATGAGCTATAATTGACGTAGTTCTAAAATGTAGTATAATGTAGTCATAAAATGTGACGTAATCATAGCTCCGAAAAGCATCTGAACAATGAACTAGTGAGTAATGCTGACCGGTTGTCGGCCTGGATAGCTCAATTGGTAGAGCCTTGACCTTGTAAGTCAAAGTTCCGGGGTTCGACTCCCGGTCCAGACATTATTTTCACTCAGTTGGAAAAATAAAATTTCATTAAAATGAACTAGTGTTTTATCTAATTTTACATAAAAACAGATAATTTTCTTCTTTTTAAAAATTTCATTACTTATAGTATAGTATAGTCTTACAGATTACACTACGTTGAGCTAAATATTTTATGATATTATTAATGAAAATTTATGTCTTTAGTAAATTATTTTAGTTGAACTAAATATAAAATTTTAAATAAATCGATAGGGTTTAATAATAATCTTAGGAATTTTTATAGAATAATTTTCCAGAGTGATTTCATTTATTATGTAAAAGAATAAAATTTTATTCATCGAATCAAAGTATTTTAAATAACTTATGAATACTAAGTAATGTAATATTTTCTAAACTTAAAAGTCCTTACTTAAGTATTTAGGGGAAATATTATTTTTTCTGTATGCCTAATTTAAAGAAAATTTTTTAGTTCTCCCTCGTAACTACCTTTCTATTTAAAATTACCAGTAGTATAAAACCAAATCACATTATACGGAATAATCCAGTTTAATGAAGTGATAAGAATATATATATATATATATATATTCCTTTCAATCTTTTAAAATCTTACTATTTTATTAATAAAAAAACTCAGCTTTTTTTCATAAGTTTTAAATTTGTGTAGAATATATTGCTATTACTAAAATCAGCTTGTTTTATTACTGTTTCTAAGCTTTCATTTTTCTATGAATTTAATGAATATTTAATTTTTTTACCTTAGATTAAGGAACGGAAGTTTTAATATAAAAATATTTTTTATTGCGAGTTAATACCGGTATTAGAATTTAAACTTTAATTTATTTGCATAAATTTTAGGAATCTTTGTAGAATAAAGAAGTAAAGATATTATTGAAACGATGGATCATGTAATTAAAATTCTCATGAATATTTTTTACATCAAAAGTCTAATCTATCATAAGTTGTAATATCAAAAGTCAATATCTATCATAAACGCAGAGACTTAAGAAAAACGTCAATAAACTTATTAAAAAAAAAAAAAAAAAAAAAAAAACTTTTTTTCTCTGTTTTTTTAAAGATTAAAAAAAAAAAAAACTTATTTATATATACGTATTTATATATAAAATTCTTATATTATTTTATTCGTATAATTTAAAGACTTTTTTCATGTTTAGAATATACGAATTATGTTTTATGATATTTATGCGAATAACGTATTCAATCTATTCATGTATAACACAAATAATAAATATTCGTATGAATTATTATTTATTATCTATCCTTTTTTTAATAATCGCTATGTAGTGTATTTCGTCATTGTATTCCTGATTTAATCTATTGGACTGTTGGTAAGTGACGTCACGTCCAATCAATGATCTGTTCATTCCTTTTTACTTTTATCTCTGCTAGAACAGATCGCAGTCTTAAAAATGTAGTCGTTCATGTTACTTGTATTTTTCATGTGTAATTGCCATAGTCATCTATTAAATTTTGTGTGTTTAAAATGAAACGCCTCGTCATATCTTAGTTATGGCTCATAAATCTTCTCCTGTCTATAAAACATTAAAATGGCGACGAGATGAAAAAGAAAAAAGCAAAAAGAAGTTTTGCTCTTCAACATTTTAATAATATCTAATTCAAGATGATTAAAAATGAAATCTGCAGTTCATAAAAAAAAGAACGGAATATCTTCTACACATGTGTTTATTCAAAATCTACTTATTTCATAAAGAAAATTATTTATTGAAATGAATCATTATGCGGTCGGAGACAGCAGCAGTTAATATCATTGTCTGGTGGCGGGCAGGTACGATTTAGGCGCCAGTGAGTGTAATTATCGTCTGCGATAATCTGCGACTTTTTATTTTTTCGGGAAAGAGAAAAAAAAAGGTATTTACAGATTTATTTTATTTTTTTTCTTTCTGTTCTTTTATTAGATTGCATGTTTTTATTGTTAGAACTAGCATAATTTTATTAAAAATGTTTCAGAATTTTAAGGAATTCAATGATTCAATTGAATCTTTTGAGATTTATATTAGAAGATTGGAACAAAACTTTATATTGTTTGATATTAAGGATGAAAAAAAAGTTAGTGCCTTAATAACTTTTATAGGCCCGAAATTATATAATTTACTTACAAATTTACTGTTCCCAGATCTCCCTGAATCAAAAACTTACACTGAATTAGTAGATGTCTTAACAAAACATCTATGTAAAATTCCAAACAAAATCAGTGAACGCATTAAATTTAGAAAATGTTGTCAAGGAGATAACGAATATGTGCAGGATTTTAGTGTTCGATTAAAGAAATTTACAACACATTGTGCGTTTACAGGCGATTCGCTGTCAGAAAATTTGTTAGAACAATTTTTACGCGGATTAAAAAATGAAACAATCCAAAGCAAATTAATGTCTCAGGTTGAAGATTTAACATTTGAAAAAGCAGTAGAACAAGCTGTAACTATGCAAAGTACTGAAAACGACATGATAGAATTACAGAATAAAAATTTGAATTTGAATAAAGTTTCTGTTAGTGTTAGGAAACCAAAACAAAATTATTCTCAAAATAACTTAAGTAAACAAAATGTGAACAAAACTGCGAGTGCAAATAAAAGTAAAACTTATTGTTATCGTTGTGGAAATAGCTCTCATTTAGCAAATGTTTGTAAATTTATTAATGCAGTTTGCAATTTTTGTAAAAAACGCGGTCATTTGAGTAAGGTGTGTCGGAACGCACAAAACAATGTTACTCAAAAGAAAAATGTAAATGTTCTTGATACTGTAGACATTTTGTCATTACAATCTGAAGGCACTAAACCTATAAAAATTTGGGTTTTGATAGAAAATAGTGCTAAAGCAGAAATGGAACTTGATACAGGATCGGCGATTTCCGCCGTACCGATAAATCGTTTTCGGAGATTATTTCCAGGACATAAAATGTTTCCTGCTGATGTACAATTAAAGACAGCCACGGGAGAAATTTTCCAGCCCGAGGGATTTGTTAGAGTAAATGTAACTTGCGAAAACAAAACTAGGAATGTTAAGTTATATTTAGTTAAAAAAGACAATTTTCCTTTATTGCTAGGTAGGGATTGGATAACTACATTTAATATATTCCCAAACAATTTACAAACTGTTCCGGTAAACAAAGTACAAATCTCGGATAATTTAAATAATTTACTAAATGAATTTCCGGATTTATTCACAAATAACGCAGGTGAAATTAAAAATGTTAAAGCTGAATTACATTTAGAGAAAGACTCATCACCAATATTTTGTAAATCGCGAACAGTTACGTATGCATTAAGGAATGCGGTAAATGAAGAATTGGAAAGATTAGAAAATGAAGGGATAATAAAAGCTGTTAGTACGAGTAAATGGGCAACACCTATTGTTCCGGTGGTAAAACCTAATGGGAAAATTCGTTTATGCGGCGATTTTAAAGTCACGGTAAATAAATTTTTAAAGGTTGACAAATACCCGATACCAAAAATTGAGGATATATTAGCAACTTTAGGGGGTGGATTATATTTTACAAAGATTGACTTAAATCAAACATACTTGCATTTACCGGTAGAGGAAAATTCACAAGAATTACTTACTATTAACACTCCTAAAGGCTTATTTAAATTTACGCGATTACCATACGGAATTCCCAGTTCGCCAGCAATATGGCAGAGAACTATAGAACAAATTTTAAAAGGTATAGAGGGTATTTCAGTTTTTATTGACGATATATGTATCTCAGGGGAAACTGATGAAATACATTTAGAGCGATTAAAACAAGTGCTAGAAAGGTTACGTGAATATAATCTTAAAATAAATAAAGAAAAATCTTTTTTCATGAATGATGAAATTACATACTGCGGTTACAAAATTGATAAAAATGGCATACACAAAACGCAAGAAAAAATTTCTGCTATTTTAAATGCTCCAATACCTCAAAACGTAACTCAAGTAAAAGCATTCTTAGGCTTAGTATCTTACTATTCTAGATTTGTTCCTAAATTATCTACGATTGCTTATCCTCTAAATGAATTATTACGTAAAAATATAAATTTTCAGTGGACTAAAAAATGTGAAAATTCATTTAATGCAATTAAACAGGAAATTACTTCCGAAAGGATTCTCACCCACTTTAATCCTAAATTACCCTTAATTTTAGCCACTGATGCTTCTCCTTATGGAATTTCGGCAGTACTTTCGCATACAATGCCAGATAACTCCGAAAAACCCATAGCTTTTGCTTCTAGAACTTTATCTTCTGCAGAAAAGCGGTATAGTCAGGTAGATAAAGAAGCGTTAGCAATAATTTTTGGTGTAAAGAAATTTTTTCAATTTTTATATGGTAGGAGATTTACACTGTATACAGATAGTAAACCCCTAGTTTCCATATTTTCACCCGTAAAAAGTATTCCGGTACTTTCGGCAGCTAGAATACAAAGATACGCATTATACTTACAGACATTTAATTATGATATTAAATATAAAAAATCTGCAGAGCACGGAAATGCCGATGCTCTATCACGTCTTCCATTACGTAGTGAAGACTTACTGCTGCCGTCGTCCGATTCGCTACAACCAGAAAAAGTGTCACCAACTTTGTCACCAAATTTAATTGGCAACCTTGATGAATCCGATTGTTTATTTATTCATCAAATCACATCGTTACCGTTAAATACAAAGATATTATGTGCAAGTTCTAAGCGAGATCCAACATTGAAAGAAATGTACCGACATTTAATATCAGGCACACAGATGCCAAATTACTTACTTTTCGGACATAAACAACAAGATTTTTCTATACTAAATAATTGCATACTACAAGGGAATCGTGTTGTAATTCCTTCTGTTCATAGACAAAAAGTGTTAGAAGATTTACATTTTGGCCATTTTGGCATAGTTAAAATGAAAGCACTGGCACGTAGTTTTGTATGGTGGCCAGGTATTGATAAAGACATTGAGAATTTAGCAAATAACTGTTCTGTTTGTATTAAATTAAAACATAATCCTCCTAAAATGGAAAATCATCACTGGGAATGGCCTACAACACCTTGGAACAGAATACATGTAGACTTTTTTGGTCCAATGATGGGGAAAATGTTTTTAATCGTAGTAGATGCCCACAGTAAATGGACAGAAGTGTTCATTGTTCCTAATACTACTGCTGAGAACACTATAAACTGTCTTTCTTCGCTTTTTGCCAGATATGGCTATCCTGTGTCCCTTGTGTCTGATAATGGGCCACAATTCATTTCAGAACAATTCGAAAATTTTCTACAAAGTAAAGGCATAAAACATAGTTTAACTGCACCATATCATCCCTCTACAAATGGTCAAGCCGAAAGATATGTCCAAATTATTAAAAAAGGATTGAAATCCTTAAGTTCAGAACACGGAAATCTCCAATTTAAGTTAAACGAATTTTTATTCCAATACCGAATAATGCCTCATATTACAACAGGGGAGAGTCCCGCATCATTATTTCTGAAAAGAAATATCAGATCAAAATTAGATTTGCTTGTACCAAATGTTAAAAATTATGTTGAAAACAAACAACATAAAAATGTTTTTAACAAGAAAAAGATAAGAGAATTCCAAATAAATGAAAAAGTTGCAGTACGCAATTATACATCAGGAGATAAATGGAAAATAGGTAAAGTAATTGCCAGACTAGGTAAACTACATTACAAAATTCAAGTAGGTTCATGTGTATGGAAAAGACACGTTGATCAACTGAAAAGTGCAGGTTCCAGAGTACAAGTGGAGGAAGCTACAAGTCCTGGTGCAAATATTTCCATGGTTCCCGATAGCAATAGTCCACACCTACAAAGCAATGGAGAATCTAAGTCTGGTAGGAGGCCTGCCATGATACCAGATCCAGCGCCAACCGATCCTGTCAGTACACCAGATCCATTGCCAACCAATCCTTCCACTACATCAGATCCAGTACCAACCGACAGTAGATCTGTGTCTACACAGCCTGGAGAAATTGACTGTGATAAAAATATCAACAGTACTCTAAATAAAAATGAACTAAAATGTGAACATTCAAAACTTAAAAATGCTAATTTGTCTTTTTCTGAACAGGTTGTAAGGAGATCATCTAGAGTAAGAAAACCTCCCATCAGGTATGGTATACGGAATTAAGGGGAGGAGAGTTGTAGTGTATTTCGTCATTGTATTCCTGATTTAATCTATTGGACTGTTGGTAAGTGACGTCACGTCCAATCAATGATCTGTTCATTCCTTTTTACTTTTATCTCTGCTAGAACAGATCGCAGTCTTAAAAATGTAGTCGTTCATGTTACTTGTATTTTTCATGTGTAATTGTCATAGTCATCTATTAAATTTTGTGTGTTTAAAATGAAACGCCTCGTCATATCTTAGTTATGGCTCATAAATCTTCTCCTGTCTATAAAACATTAAACGCTACTTTCAGCTAATTTTAAATTTTTGTCAAAATTTGTGATTTAAAGAAAAGGTTCTTTTATAAGTTAATTCGATAAGACAAATGACTTATTATTTAACATATATTAGAAGTTCAAAGATTAACAGCTTGTAAGTTTTAAAATGTCAATGCAAAATGTCCCTGAAAAAGGAAAAGAAAAAAATAGAAAAATTATATTTTAAGTAATTTACAAAAAATATTTACAAAATCGTTATTTTTAACCGAATTTACAGATTTTTGGATAGATATGTAATGAAACTTTTAACTAATGAACCCATAATTACGATTTATAGTCATTTTTTAATTTTTGTCAAAATCAGTTTTGAATTCTCCCTTTATAATAATTAGTGTTTTTATAGTCCAGTCCAAAAAGACCACGTGATTTATAAACTAGTATGATTTTGAAATTCGAAGATTACCAGGAGGCATTTTTATTTACTTGCTTTATCTTTCTATTTGTACTTTCTCTTACCCATATGTATGGTAGAGAAAGTATTCTTTTGAGTCAAATTTCAGAAATTGAGTTTTTCTTATATTTACACGTTTTGAGGTCCCCTGAATCCGAAACTCATATTTTTAGTGGTTGGTTTGTGTGTCTGTGAGTGTGTCAGTGTGTGTGTCTGTCTGTTATCAGCATATCTCAAGAACAAATAGTAGCCGGAAGTCCAAACTCGGTATTCTAAATGTGTATCATATATAGGGACGCTACACTAAACTTTTCGTTGAGATTAAGAAAATGCTTCGTGTACAGGGACATCCAAGAGAATTCAAATGCATTATGTCTATGAGGAAATTTCAGGTAAGTACAGAGTAACATCTATTCGCTGACTTAAACAAAATGGAATGAACTAATTTTTTTAATACATAAAAGCATGTTTTGTATAGATTGTGGTATGGAAATCATTCATAATTTGTTTACAGAATTATCCAAAATATTTGGATATATTGAGTCTGTCCTTGGAAATTGCTAGAATTGTAATCCATTTTGTGTTAGATGTTTTTCATAAAAGACTAAATTTAAGTACAAAATGTGATGTGCATATAGTTTATAGACAATATACAGGCATACCCAAAATTAAACTAAACGTCCTTTTCTATTGAATGCAATTGACGGAAACGCTTTGCTGCATTTTACTATGCCGACGAACACTACTCAGAAAGGAAAATTAATTTTTCATACTTATGCTGTGAAAAAAAGTATTTTTTAAAGCTCAATTTTCATTTTTTTTTTTTTTTTTTTTTTTTAAACGTAATATCACGCTTTGGGGTGCCCTGATTACGAAAGTCCAATTTTTAGAGGTTAGTCTGTATGTATGTCTGTTATCATCATAACTTAAAAACAAATAACTGCAAGAAATTCGAATTTGATATTTTGAAGTTTATATTAAGTTGCCACGTTGCCACTTAAATATTTGACCAAAGTGGGTCAGTTTGAAGTAAACTTAATTACAGCCTTGTTTTTTTTTTTTTTTTTTTTTTTTTAACAATTATATCACTATTGTTGAACGGGGAGTTGAGGGGGTAGTAGCCTCCCTCACATAGAATTACATGTGAAATACAACTATTCTTAAACCAATTTTAGATTATTTTAAAAGTCCATTGAACTTACGTTAACTTACGTTATTGATCTAAAGACTTACGCAATCTATCTTTATGGTATTGAAATTCAAGGTAAGTGAAAGTCGTGTGAGTTAGACACCAGATTATTTTAAATTAAAATATCAAGGTAAGGTAAGCTAAAAAATGCATTTTAATTAATTTCAAAAAGTATATCAAACAGATTTACTTTAAACATAGCTAAGCACACTCGCGCACATATAAATATAGAGACAGACTGAGAGATAATTTATTTCTGAAAATTTCTTTACTCTCTTTTATATATCTTTTTTTTTTTTTTTTCAAAATTATGTATTGTATAAAAATTCTCTTACACTACATAATCCAGGTTAATGAAGTGATAAGAATATAATTCACAAGAATGTAATTCAATTTCTACATTTCCATCTTTGAAAACCTTATTATTTTATTAATAAAGAACCAATTTCATCTTGTTTTCAATGTGATTTTAATCTGGATAGAACAAATTGCCTTTGCTAAAAACAGATTGTTTTATTATTGTCGTTAAAATTTCATTTCTCCATGAATTCAATAAATATTTAATTTCGTACTTTAGACTCAAGAAAAAGTTTTAACAAAAAGAAAAAAATTCGTTTTATTGCAAGTTAAATCTGGTATTAAAATTGAAACTTTAATTTATTTGCATAAATTTTCCAAATCGTTATAGAATCAAGAAATAAAGAGATTACCGAAACGATGAATGGCGTAATTATATGAATATTTTTAAATTTATATTTTTATAAAATTTATATTTTTCTCATGAATATTTTTAAACTCCAAGTTATCCATCATAATTGCACTAATTGAAAAAAAAATTAAAGAGCCGGAAAAAATACTTTTTTTAGTTAGAGAAATTTATTTTATAATAAATATTTTTCACATAATCAAAAGAAAGTCGGAATTTTTTTGCTTTTTCCTTTGTAGGCCATATGGATTATACATTTTTACTTTCTTCTATATGTAATATAGATAAGCTATTGGATTCGTGAAAATTTTCGACCTCCGTTTTTTGATGGATTTACACGTTTTGGGATGCCCTGAACACGAATTGATAGTTCTTGAAAAATGTCTGTCTGTCTCTGTGTCTGTGTGTATAACGATTTTTGTGGACGCTGTATCTTACGAATCAATAAATGAAATTCAACCAAACATGCTATTTAGTTGCGCCCTGACATAAACTGGTGCTGATTAAATTTGGGGATCAACGCTCAACAGGTGGCGCTGTGATCGCATTTTTTGTAAACTTCTAACATGGCAGTATAGGACAAAATTTCGTATAAATGTGCTTAATGAGAGTTATTTTAAACTTGTGATTGTAAAATTAATATGAATTATTGATAATAGTAGTAGTTAACTACGGAAAAAATTTTGTGCATG
>OZ005655.1:277563538-277573538 GCA_963930645.1 Salticus scenicus
TTAATAATTAAATCGTTTAAGATAAGGACTGAAGAATGAAGGTATAAGACTACTGAGTACAAGCGCCATCTTTCGGTTAGCTATAAAAACATTAAGTCAGTTAAATAAGATGTATTGACTGAAAGATTAAGATAATTTAGAAGTATTAACAGCAAGATTAAGATAATTTTTAAGATTTTTATTTTGAAGTCAAATTATTAAGTGTAAAGTTTAAGATAATTTAGAAGTATTAACAGCAAGATTAAGATAATTTTTAAGATTTTTATTTTGAAGTCAAATTATTAAGTGTTAAGTTTTAAGAAGACATAATTACAAACAATAATGCCAAAGAGCACACATATAAGGATAAGCATTATAATGCGGTCATCAATAATAATTAAAATTAAAAATTAAAATAAAAATATTTTTATTTTGAAGTCAATGTATTAAATGTTAAGTTTTAAGAAGAGTCAATTACAAGCAATAATGCCAAAGAGCACACATATAAGGATAAGCATTATAATGCAGTCATCATAAATTAAAATTAAAAATTTAAAAGATTTTTTTTTTTTTATTAATATTTATAAGATTTTATTTTTGTTATGCAAATAGATGGATTGTTCAAACTTAACAAGGGAAGCCTCAAGTAGCCAGAAGCACATAGTAAAATTTAATGATAAGAGTTCAAAATTCATAGTATCAATTAAAAATGTTGGCATCTATGGCGTGTGTGTTTGTGTGTACGTGAAAAATTAATTTCAGAAAAGTTCTTGAATCTCCTTTGTAGGCATCCCCGTTTTTTTTTTTTTTTTTTTTTTTTTTTTTTAATTAAAAACTGCATAAAATCACTTTATACGGTATAATCCAGTCTAATGAAGTGATAAGAATATATATATATATATATATATATATATACATATTTTCCTTTCAGCTTTTTAAAATCTTATTATTTTATTAATAAAAAGAACTCATCTTATTCTCTATAAGCTTTCAATTTGGGTCGAATATATTGCCATCTCTAAAAACAGCTTGTTCTATTACCGTCGTTAAGCTTTCATTTTTCCATGAATTCAATGAATGTTTAATTTCTTTCCTTACATTAAGGAACGAAAGTTTTAATATAAAAATCCGTTTTATTGCAAGTTAAATTCGGTTTTATCATTGAAACTTTAATTTATTTGCATAAATTTTACGAGTCCTTGTAGAATAAAGAAATAAAGAGATTATCGAAACGATGGATGATGTAATTAAAACTCTCATGAATAATATAAAGCCAAGGGTATCATAACTAAGGAGAATGAAAGAGCAAAAAAATTACGGAAAAGAAATTTTTTTTTATTTTTAACCATTAAATCTACTTTATTTATTTACCTTTTTTTAAAAAATCAGTAAAGACGATCGGTAAGTTTTCAGAATTTCATTTATGGAATAATGAATTATGTATATTTGATTTTAAAATATGGTCCAAATGTTATATTGGTTTGCTTTTTTTTTTTTTTAAACCGATTATTATAATAAATGTTTTTAAAACTGTAAAATTAATAATTATTACGAAGGAAAATAAAATTAGTTTTATCCTTCGCAAACGATTGGAATTCTTTAAGTTTTCTTAATATATGAATTGCATATTTCTGATTTTGAATTGTGACACAAATGTAATAGGTGCACAAATGTTATATTGGTTAAAATTACTTTCTTTATTTCAATTATATGTATGATTATAATTAAAAACTTTTTTGCCATGTAAAACTTTCATTTGCATACTTGCCAACCATCTCATTATGAACCGTACAATTTTTAGTACCCGCCTGTTTTTTCACACCAATAATTTTGTAGAGTAATTTTAGTCTTATTTAATCGTAACAACATTTGGAGAGAATTACTCTAAAAATATAGTGGTGTGAGAAAAGGGGCGTTTTTCATGGGGCGTTAACAATTGTACGGTTATTAATGAGATGTTTGGCAAGTAAGCATTGGACTTACATATGCATAGTTGCCAAAATCCTAATTAATATTCCGTAGTTTTGTTAGTCCCGCCCTTTTTCTCATACCAGTAAATTTTTAGAGTAATATTCTCCAAATGCAATTACGATTAAATAAGAGGAAAAATAGTCTAAAAAGGTACCGGTGTGTAAAAGAAGGCGGAGCTAAGAGTACTACGGAATATTATTTAGGATGTTGGCAAGTATGCATATGTTTGTCTGTCTGTTTATCTTACCATATTTTTTAATCGCTTTTGTTAAAATATATATGCTTTTTCAGAAAATATCAAGTGCTTTTTCTTTGTCTATTGAAAACTTGAAGTTGTAGTTATACATTTGTATGACTTATGCCTATCTGTACATCTGCTAGCAAATCATCTGGTAGGTGAATGGTTAAAGCCGTGGCCTTCAGTTACCTGGTGCTACGTTCGAATTCCAGTTCAATCATCGATATTCCTAGTGAATTGAAATTCATTATAAGCTGTAAGTCCTGATTCAATGATTCTTAACCCTGTATTGACCCTGACTCTCTAAAGCGCTCTAAGCAGTATTGCCAGACTTAGGGGCTCTTTTATTCAACTACCACTAATAATTTTAAGGTGTGATATTTCATATATTTCATGTATGTAATAGACGAATTACCTTCGAAGTGATTAAGCAAATATTACAGTAGAATTTAATGGTGGATATTGAATAAAAATTCTCTAAATTTGACCGCACCGGCTAGAGGAGTGAAATTAAATAGGATTGGTTTATGTTTGTTTTATCGTTTTATTCTATTTTTACTTTCTCTTACTCATGTAAATGGTAGAGAAAACATTGTTTTTGGATCAAATTTTTGAAATCGATTATTTGTTATATTTACACGTTTTGAGGTCCCCTGAATCCTAAAAAATCATGTTTTTAGCGGTTGGTCTGTATGTGTGTGTGTGTGTGTATGTGTATGTATTATCAGTATTTAATCAAGAACAAATTATAGCAGGAAGTCCAAACTTTGTATTCTAAATGTGTGTCATATAGGGATGCTACACTAAACCTTTCGTTGAGATCAAGCAAATGGTTCGTGTACAGGGACACCCAAGATGATTCAGATACATTAGGTCTATAGGGAAAATTGCAGGTAAGTAGAGTTAAACACCTATAGACTGCACTAAACCAAATGAAATGAATATATATATTTTATATGCGTAAAAAAATGTTTCATGTAGAATATGGTATGAAAATCATTCACTGTTCGTTTACAGGGCTACACAAAAGAATTAGTAATAGTATGGCAATACTTGAAAATTGATGGAAGTGTATTTCAAGTTGTGCCGTGTGTTATTAATTTAGGATTATATTTATTTTCATCATGTGATGCGTACATAACCTTCAGAAAATATACAAGGGCTGCCAATATTTAAGCCATAGCATTCTTTTTTTATTGTTAGTGGAAGTGTTTTACTATACTATTTTACGATATCCAGGAAAGCTGGTAAGAAATTGAAATTAATTCCTCATAGCGATATGGTAAATAATGTATTTTTTTAAGCTAAATATTCATCGCTTACTTTTTTTTTTGTATATTTACATATTTTGAGGTCTCCTGAATACCGAAGTCAACGTTTTAACGTTGATTTTTGTATGTGTTTCTTAGAAAAAATTAAAAACAAACTATTTTAGGCGATCCAAATGTTGTATTTTGAAGTTAATACGTTTGTTACTAGAAAAGTTTGATCAAGAATGATAAGTTTCAAGGAATGTTGCGTGTAAAAGTTAAGTGAATAATTTTAAATGAGCTTTTTAATTTAAAAACAGACTTGAATTCTATATATATGTAGGTACAATAATGAAACGTGGGGTTGAGGAGAGCGGCAGTCCCCCTCACGCAGAATTATTTGTGAAATAGAGCTTTTCCGAAGCCTAATTTGAATTGTTTTAACATAGGTTTACATAACAATACTTGTTATCTTACTTCTAATCTCCAACCTGTATTTATAGTATTAAATTTCAGGGTAAGAGAAAGTCGTGTAAGTGACACACCAGATTATTTATGTATTTATCGGTCAACTGTTTGCTCATTAGGACCAATTAGACTGGAACTCGGATCTTAAATTGGATTTCAAATCACAACGATCTTCTGTGCTTGAAACGCGATTCTAACCTCGAAAATGAAAACCAGAGCTATAGACAAAGACATTCGACCACATTATGGGCTTTTATATCTTGGGAAATTATTCTTTTTAAGAACTACTATTTTTTTTTTAAACTTTATGTACCGAAAACTTAAAAATAACTGTAACAATTTTGCCATCGTAAATTATAAAAAATAAATACAAACCTGCCAACTTTCTAATTAATATTCCATGAAATTGTAAGTACTCGCTTTTTTTCCCCACTAGACTGTTTTAGAGTATTTTTTCCTTCACTAGCATTTTTACGTAATCTTAATTATAATGTTGACAGGTTTGTAAATAGGGTTTTCGTCAATTTTGAACTATTATCGTGAATTATTAAAACCCGAATGAACTACTGCGTCAGAAACGCCAAAGAAAAATATTTGAGATGCATACAGCTGTTTCGGTAGCATTAAGCGTACCGTCTTCAGTGCAAAAATAATTCTGAATCTGGAGAAGTGCTCGTATATATAGGAGAGGGACCGAATTTAGTTCAACCAATAGGATTACGGGAGAAAGGTGGAGAGTGTGGCCAATAGGAATTTAGGAATGTTAGCTGTGTAAACAATAGAAAAATTAAGAAAACTGCCACACACTCCACCTTTCCCATAATCCTATTGGTTGAACTAAATTCGGTCCCTCTCCTATATATACGAGCACTTCTCCAGATTCAGAATTCTTTTTGCACTAAAGACGGTACGCTTAAGGTTACCGAAACAGCTGTATGCATCTCAAATATTTTTCTTTGGCGTTTCTGACGTAGTAGTTTATTCGGGTTTTAATATTCCAACACCAAGTCTCCTGTTATTATTATCGTGAATGTTTAATTTAACAATATTATCTAAATTATGTTAACTGTTTATAAATTTGTATTTCCAGTCTGTTATTCATTTTTTTTTTTTTTTTTTTGTGAAATTGTTCTGATATTTATGGTATTTCCTAATATTCGAGAAGAAAAAGAAAAAAAGATCATTAATGTAACATTTTAAAATATTTATAAGAAATAAAAATACAAATCTGAACTAATGAAAACGTTTATTTATTTATATTTATTTATTTATTTTTAAGAACGTTTTAATAGGATAAAAATTCTTAAAAACAAAGGATGCTATTTAATTTTTTTTTAATGACTAATTTATCGATTTTTCAGCGTATCTGGATTTTTAAACGATATCTCTTTTGCTAATGCATTTTTTTTTTTTTTTTTTTTTTTTTTTTTTTTTTGTATAATATATTAATTTAAAAAAATGCTTTTTGAGATGTGTGACAGAGACAAAATACCATTCCGAATAAAAAAAAAAAAAAAAAAAAAAATTAAGATATGAATTTTTAATCGTATTAGGTATATACAGTCGAACCTCGTTAACGTGAACCTCAAGGAGAATAAAAAATTTGTTTGCGTTATCAGTTGTTCATGCTGTCAGAAATTCAGAAACTAATCTCCATTTTGACGGGGATTGGGGAAACAGTTCATGTTAAAAGTAATTCACGTTGAGCGTGTTCATTTAACGAGATTCGACTGTATATATATGTAATATGCGTATATATATTGTCATGATAGTCCAACTCTTCAGTAAGCATAAAAATGCAAGATTTCATTATATATATATATAAGGAAATCTTATATATTCCGATCTGCTGTAACTTTAAAAATTAAATTTACAATACAGAATCTCTAAACAATTTAATTTTGTTCGCATTTATTTATTTAAATTGAATAACTCCAAATCAAGTAACATTACATAATAAACTATTAAAATATTTTTATAAATAAGTTTTGCGTACGAATCTTTTCCTGTTATTAAATGACATCTAACACTGATTTAACAAAATTAAAATCATAAAGTTTTTTTTTTTTTTTTTTCCCTGAAAAAATGTTTATTTTATGCTGTCTTTAAAATAACGGTTAACTGAAATTATTAAATGAAATGTTATGACAGCAACATTGTTCAGAAATATGAAGAGATTAAAATTGTCTTTAAAAAAAAAAAAAAAAGAAAAATTGATTTTATCGCAAATGTTCACTATCAATAAAGTATACAATATCGTTTTTTTTTCTTTATATCATGATTCGTCATTTGAAAACGATTAAGTACTTTAGAATTTAAATTGAGAAAATAATATTGATTAACTTTAAAGCCTGTCAAAGACTTACGAAGGTACAACGTGTCGCAAAGTAAATAATTGAACAACTTTTTAATTACCTTGTTCAATGAACTTTTTATAAACTAATTAAAAATGTGTTAATTTTCTTTAAAAACATTTATAAAGAGAATTCGTATAGTTTGAAGAAGATATATATCTGATGGTTATTCAATATATATATATATATATATATATATATATATATATATAATATGAATAAATTAATACTTTTGTATCACTCAGCAAACAAAAGATAGATGAAAATACAGACAGATAATTAAATTTTAAATGAGATTTATTTCGAATAAAATTATTGTCACGGTGATAATTTAGTTTGAGTACCAATGTTTAGTAAAAATAATTTAAAGTACTTACGCAGATAAGAAATCACACAAACATAACACATAAGCCTAACGATGAGATAATAGTTTGAAAAAAACCATTAAAGTAATAGAAACAGTCAACATTTCATAGAAAAGAGAAAAGGATAAAATTACCGCTATATAGTAAGAGAGAGTGACAAATATAAAAGATGGTTTTATGGTTATGGAGAAAACTTAGAGGAGAAATAGAGAACATCACAACGGCTGAAAATTGTAAGAAACCCATAACCGTCAACGTCATTTTAGCCCTTTCAGAACTGGATGTTTTTGGCTAAAGCGCGGGTCGGGTAAACTTGATCCTCAACCCAACCCGAACCCGCAGCTTCAGACCCACAACCCAATCCGCGACCCAAAATAAAGTATTATGTTGCATAAGTTATATAAGTATGTTAAATTTATGTTATATAAGAAACTGAATCAAAATTCTAATACAGAAAATACAGTTAAATTATTGAATAAATCTTTAAAAAAAATTAATTATTACATATAATATTACTAAAGTATTGTTTATAATTAGATTAGTAATTTTTTATATAATTATAAAATTATAATTACATTAAAAGATACTGTAATTATAAACTGTAGTGTATAATATAACAAAATTCCTTATGTATTAAAACTTAAAATACACACTAATCCAAATATTTTGATAGTACATAAAAATAATAAATTAACACTTTCATGACCGCTGATGTAGATTCCCGTCAATTGAAAATCTGTAACTCCGATAGTGGCCGTTTCTTTCGTAATTTATATGTTACTTATTTCTTAACTATGTATCCAGTATTCATATTTTTACAACAAAATATACTATGGATACAAATATATTGATTAGAAAGAATATAATTATAATGTATATCCATTTGTAATATAAATCTGAATACATAAAATTTTGTTCTGAAGTATTTTATCTCGGGAGAATAACGCCTACAGGCGGACTTTTCTGTCAAAAAGACAAAATCATGCGGTCGGGAAAGTGTTAAAATGTCAAGTAAACATTAGAAATCAAATAATTTTCTCATAAAAAAGTTGAAAACGATAAGTATTAATATTTACGCAATTGTAATTAAATTTATGTTATGAGTCATGTTGCTTAAAAGTGGTCATCTAATTTCTCTGTTCAAAAGATTATGTTCATAAAAAAGCATAAAATGTTCTTAAAAAAAAAAAAGGGTTAAAAAAAAAAAAAAGCGGGTAGATCCGCTGTTTTACCTGCGGGTAAAACATTAATAAAAACTCGACCGCAATAATCTACGGGTACCTGACCTGATACAGGGCTCTACTGTGTACACTGTGTACTACTAACTCATACCTGCCAACATCCTGATTAGTATTCCGTAAAATTGTTAGTACCACCCCTTTTTCCATACCACTAAAAATTTAGAGTAATTTTTTCCAAATGTAATTGCGATTAAATATAAGAAAAAAATATTCTAAAAAAAAAAAAAAAAAAAAAAAAGGCATGACTGAACATTTTATGGAATAATAATTATGATGGCCGGTATTCTAACTTCCACCTGCTGTATACTTTCTAAAATCTTGTATGCATCATTATTTCGCAAAATCAGACAAAATGTTTGTATTAATGTAATCAGTGCGATAAAATATATTGATTAAAAACAGAATCTACGTATATTTATTTATAGGAATATTAGCATGAAGCTTTTTTTTTTTTATGTGAGTGGCCTTGTTAGTTAATATCTATATATAAAGCTGATTGTTTATCTATCCGGATTTTAGTTCGCTGTACAAATCTACACCGTTCAACCGACCGCTACGTAAAGTGGTATACTTATAAATCAAGCCAAAATTTAGCTAACACCGTATTTTTTAGTCCACTCGAAAAATTAGATCAAAAGATATTAAATAAAAACCTCATTTTAACCTTAAAATGATTAAAAAGAAACATAAAAATATAAACAAAAGAAACAAATAAACATAAAATTTGGATAGCATGTTCGTTATCATATCATTAAAATAAAATTTTATATACTTTTAGCATAAGTATTAATTTTTATGCTAATAATTTTTCATTTTTTCTTAAAAGTAAGCTTTGGAGGAAAAAATAAAATAAAATAAAATAAAAACTTCAACAATTTTACAAATTAAAATATAATGAAAAATAGTGTTAAGGATACTTTACTTTTAAAACAGACTTTTTGAAAAAAACATAATTACTAATTTATAAGTCAGGAACATTACAAGAATAACAAAAGTGTCAAAAAATAATTTTTTAATGAACGCCTTATCCAATTTTTATGTCTGCATGTATATTTTTTAAAAAGTTATTCACATGCGACAAAAAAAAAAAAAAAAAAAAAAAAGGAAGAAGAAAAGAAGATTACAAAAGTGCATACAGGAAGAAAAATCCTGTTTTAATCTAAGACATGGATGCATCTTCACGATCTTCACCTATCTGTGATCCATCCTTGTGACCATAGTTGTCAACCTTTTTAATTTATAAATCAGAATTATCACCATTTCAAGTCATTTCATTATCCCCATTTCACCGTTATTTAAAAAAGATCTTGTCATTCATATTAAATAAACTAAAAATATTTATAAAATCCCTCCAATATGAATTCTTTTTTGAAAAACTGAAGAGTTGGCATCTATGTTTTATGACCATTTTTCATTGAGTTTTCTTTTCTAAAATTGTTAAAAAAATTCCATTTTTTCAAAAAAACTTGCTTTCGAGTAAAAAACTGAACAATTATAAGTTTAGATACTATTACATATATTAAAGTTACATAAAATTCGATTAAGGATTTGATAATGAACCAGTCATCTGAATTTTATGTTTCCATGTTTATTTCTTTAAAATTTACGCGCAAAACAAGGGTGAAAGTTTTCCGTCTTTTGACGGAACTCTTCCACCGGAATTTTTTTACAATAACCTGTATCCTATTTATTCAAAGGATAGAGTAAAAATACACTCACTTTTTCTAAATAAAAATAGTGGTGCCGATGACGATAACTACTTTCACCCCTGGCGCAAAATGAGAAACTGAGAAAACAAGTTGTTGCTCTTATTTTGTACACCAGTGTATTTGCATGAAAGTCATAATTTAAGACTTAAAAAAAAAAAAAAAAAAAAAAAAAAATCAGAAATTGACGTATTAAAATGTATCAATTGCCCCCACCTCCCACCACCAATAAATAAAAATAAAAATAAACTAATAACTCGTTTTTTACCAAGAAAGAAAAAAGTTTATTGTGTTTAATAATTTAAAAGAAAAATTTAAATGTCACTGGTAAACGGCTCTTTAATCGAGAGAATGAAACACAAGTACCTCTGACCCTAAATTTAAAATCTATCGAACATAAAATTTTTATCATTAAATAGATATTCTTT
>OZ005655.1:277576038-277581038 GCA_963930645.1 Salticus scenicus
AGGCAAACGTTCTATAATTCTAACAGGGGTTTCTAGAACTCGCATTCAAAGAGGACTAGAGAGTTTATAAGGATGACATGAAAGTATTTTTTCTAGAGCCTGAATTTAAATTCTAGATATCAGTTACAGATTTTTTTTTCCAGTGAACGTATCGTCTTGCAAAATTAGTTGTAATGAAAAAAAAAAAAAAAAAAAAAAAAAAAGGAAAAGAAAAAAAAAAAAAATCTTTAGTTCAAGCACTAGTCATTTATATTTTGTATAAGTGTGCAAATTTTTAATAAGATTGGTTCATTAGATTTTGAGAATTCGTGTCCGCCGCTTTTCTGAAGGCGGGTCTCTAGAAACTAGGACCTACCAGTGAATTTTCCAAAAATTTATAAAATGTTAAACAACATTTTATAAATTTTAGAGAAGATATAAAATATAATATGAATAATAGAGCTCGTTAATATACTTAAAATTTTGAATAAAAATTTTTATTTATTATTTTTTTTTTAAAAAGAGAGTGAAAATATGCTTTGTTTTAGCCTTCAAAACACATATAACTACTCAAAAAAGAAAAAGAAAAAAAAAAAAAACATAACTGAGTTAGAAATAAATAATAATAAATGTATTAAATACCGATACAAATGTATTAAGTACCGATACAAAACGCCAAATTTTTCATGGATATTCCAATGAGAGTAAAACAAAAGTATCTGTTTTGAATTAGGATAATACAAAGCAATAGCTGTAAATGTTAAAAATAACATTAAAGAATGTATTGAACAGGGTTTAAAAATTAAATTAGTAGCATGCGTTTACGTCTAAATGTTGAATGTAATAAAAGTTTTTAAAAAAAATTCTGAAGTTGTTGTTGGTTGTTTTTACGATATGAAAAATCGATAGAATTTTTTCATTTAATTTCAATAATTTTTATTTACATAATTAGGAAATTACTTTAGAATAAAATTATTAAAATATTATTTTTTTTTTAAATTAATATTCCACTAGAAAATTGCACAACACGTATTTTATTATTATTATTATTATATAAATTGTATGAAGCGAAGTATTACAATAAAATAAAACAATTGCGTTCCTACATATGCAATATTGTCATCTTTTTTTTCCAATTCTAGTAACAATCTTTGTTTTGCATAAGGTGCAGATAAAATAATGTGAAATGTTTCTAATACAGGTAAAATATTTAAGAGATTTTTACATTGTAAAATATAACTGAAAATTCTAGAGGCATTATTTAAAAGAGTCGGATACGTATAATATTAAAAATATTAACTTTTTTTTTTTTTTTTTTGGTTAATATTCTTTTAAAAATATTATCGGGATTGCATTGTAAGAACGTGCATCACTTTCATTTTATGGATAAATGTTATATTAAAAAGTACTATTAACAAAAACACGTGGTTTTTTTTCCCCTAGTGTAAATATTTTTAATTTTAACACAAAATTTACGACTGAACAAAAACACGCGGTTTCTCCCCCCCCCCCTCTTTTTTTCCGTTTCTTACCATGTTTTTATTAATTCGCTTTCTGGTTTGTTTATCCAGTACAAATCTTGCAATCGATTTTTAACTAATTTCTCGATTAGCTAGACATTTGAAACTTTTAGAATAGCTCAGAACTGGATGACAACGCAATAGTTCGAAGCCCGATTTTCGAATTTTTCATTAGTTTTCTTTTAATTAATTAAAATAAGAAAATAATAAACTCCTATTAGCTTTAAAATTAGCCGTTTAAATATTAGCTATAATTTAATTGTTGCCCCCCCCCCCAAAAAAAAAAAAAAATTACCAGTTCATTTTCTTTCCACATAAAAATAAATACATTTAATTAAACGTGAACATTAAAAAAATATAAAATGTTAAATTAGGCATCTCACAAAAATTGACGTCATTATAACTTTAAAAAATTTTCTACACATTGATAAAGTGCTAATGTAGTTCATGATGCTAATATATGTTGTTCTGAAAGGATTAATATTTCATTTTATTTATAATTTAATTGCTGCCAAAAAATTTACGAGCTCATTTTTTTTTTTTTTTTTTTTTTTGACAGGAAAATAAATACATTTACTTAAACGTAAACAATAAAAAAAAATGTAAAAAAATAAATTATGCATCTCACAAAAATTGAAGTCATTATCACTTTAAAAATTTCATGCGCATTGATAAAGTGATAATATAGTTCTATAGCTACGATTCAACAGAAAATTTAAAAACATGGTACATTTTTTTTTTTTTTTTTTTTTTAAATTTATTCTTATAATTTTATAAAGAAAAAATTATGATTTCTTTTAGTTTAATGTCTAAGTATTAACGAAAAGAAACTGGTTATAAATGTCTTCAATTAACTTTAAATATTTCTCTAAGAGATGACAAATGTATTTTTCATTATAATAAATATTTTAGTGTTTCTCGTCTTTGAATCACATAGAATTGTGCATTTGTTACAAATTACCTAGTTTTAAGTTTTTTTTTTTTTTTTTTTTAAATATTTTATGAAGTAGTTTGTGAAGTTAGATAGGGACATAGGGATATATTTTTTTCATACCTGAAACTGGCAATATAATTAAATAACATAATAAAATATAAATGCGCTATTTACCTACTTATGCGACATTACATGTACAATTTTTTTTTTTCATTATTATTAAAATTAAATAGCATGAAGTGGAGGATAATTGATATTTTTTTTTTTTTTTTTTTTGTCTTTTTGAAAACTCTTAAAATGAACTAAGTATCGATGTACAGACAATTTTATATGCTTTTCCATAATAAAATGTCTGCGTTGACATTTATTTAATTTTGTTATAGATGAATAGGAAATAAAAGTATATATATAAAAAAAAAAAACTAATAAGATATTTTTGTTTTTATATTGTTGTAAAGTATTTTTATAAACATTATAATAAATATTTTAATATAAATTACAATAAACTCTATTATTATAAAGTTCTATAAAAATTATAACAATAAAATTAAAGTTTTTATACAAAAAAAAAAAAAAAACTTTCATTTTTTATAGCAAATAATGTAAAAATATAAATTAACAGATGATAAATTCTTTGATTTCTATCACTCGGAAAACTCTTAAAAATTGTCAAGTATCAATGTACAAATGTTTTAATATGTCCTTCCACAGTAAAATGTATAGACAGTATCGACTTACAGTATATACTTCCACAGTATCGATGTACAGACAATTTTATATGTTTTTCCATAGAAAAATGTCTGCGTTGACATTTATTTAATTTTGTTATAGATAAATAGGAAATAAAAGTTAAAAAAAGAAAAAAAATCTAGTAAAACTTTTGTTTTTTATATTGTTATAAAATATTTTTATGAACATTATAGTAAATATTTTTATATAAATTACGATAAACTCTAATATAAAGTTCTATAAAAATTATAATAATACAATTAAAGTTTATATATATATAAATAAAAAACTTTAATAATCCTTTGTTGTAAGGAATGTAAAAATATAAATAAACAAGTGATAAATTCTTTGATTTCTATGACTTTCAAAACTCTTACCCAGACAGCACATCGCCTCCCCAGGATATCTTCAAGATGTTTTCTGGATGAAAAAGCATCCCAGAAACGTCCTTAAGATGTACTGCGGATAAGTTAAGCCTAACTGTGCTGTTAGGGTAAAAACTATCAAGTATCAATGTACAAATAGTTTAATATGTTCTTCCACAGCAAAATGTACAAACAGTATCGACTTACAGTATATACTTCCACAGTATCGATGTACAGACAATTTTATATGTTTTCCCATAGTTAAATGTCTGCGTTGACATTTATTTAATTTTGTTATAGATAAATGGGAAATAAAAGTTAAAAAAAAAAAAAAAAACCTAATGATATACTTTTGTTTTTATATTGTTGTAAAGTATTTTTATAAACATCATAATAAATATTTTTATACAAATTACAATAAACTCTATTATTATAAAGTTTTCATAAAAAATATAGTAATAAAATGAAATTTTTTATACTAAAAAAATAATAATAATAATTCTTTGTAGCAAGGAATGTAGAAATATAAATAAACAGGTGAAAAATTCTTTGATTTCTACCATTTTAAAAACTCATAAAAATTGTCAAGTATCAATTTACAAATAGTTTAATATGTCCTTCCACAGTGAAATGTCTTGTGGTTGACATTTACTCATTTTTATCATGTATAAATAGCAAAACTATGTTCAGATTTTAATTTTGTCAGTCTTATAATTACTAATTTATCTTATTTCACAAATATTGAAATTTATCTTAAACATCATCGTTACAAAAGTTATTTATTTATTTATTATTTTTTTTACGATACAAAATTTGTGTACCTTTATTCATTATTGTTATTTTGTTAAGACCTAAAAATTTACACGAAACACTTGTTTTTTTCCAAATATATATACATATATATATATGTATATATATATATATATATTTTTTTTTTCTTAAGGAGAGTAAAATATAATCTTCTGGACATAATTAATCACGCGGCTTCATGCAACCATTCTTAACTTTAACTATATATTTTTCTTTAAAAAATATATTCTTTGGAAATTATATTAGGAAAAATCCTACCTTTTCCTAATATCCTGTAAAAAATGTGTCCATGAAATATTTTCTACAGTTTTTTTATAAACAAAAGTTTTTGTAACACCACTCGCTTAAAAATAAAAGGTAAACTCAAAACCACGCCGGTTGCCCGGGATCAAAAGATGTTACCGCACACTTTCGCGACATGAAAATCTTTTGGAAGCAGACGATTATCTCCACGGATGAAAATATCCTAGGTAGTCACGTGACCTAAGAGCAGCGCCTCCAATTGGCTTCCGTATTTCCACTTTGATCAGTTGTTTTTCTCAATGAATTTTTTATTGTGCGGTGTGTATATTTCATGCAGGCTTGCTTATTTTTCCAAAGTTATTCCCTCGCTGTATTAAACATCACGTTTCTACAACTGCTGGATATCAGATTAAATTATTG